>JAODAL010003431.1:0-174064 GCA_025379985.1 Phyllomedusa bahiana
AGTGTAATACTTTATAAATAACGTCATACAGTTACCATATAATACATCTTACATGAAGAAAAAATACACATATTATGATTGTTGTACTGTTCAGTTTACACAGACCTACAGACGAAAGAAATTACAGTGCGTTAAAATCCAGTGATCATAGGTGACGTCTTTCCCCATGAATAGTTCACTTTCTTGTTTTCTCTTTTGGGCCCAGACGCTATGTTGATTTTTGGGCCCACCACTCGGCAATACAAATTTACCAGAAAAATATTTTAGAATCCTCCTTTTCCCCCACATTTACCTACCTCCCTATCTACTGCCGGGTTTATTTATCTCCCTAATTAGTGGGGGCCTATATAGGAAAGCATGGTGATGCCTTATCCGCATAGTAAGATATGTAGATCTCCTCAGTTGCTAAGTGGGTATTTAAGCCGCCAGTTGGTAGATAAGTGTCAGAGGTGCTCTAATCTCTCCTGGCTTACCCTGACTACAGCAGAGCAACTGCCCCAAAAAGAGCAACACCACATTGGAACCTAATCTTGAACAAACCCTGGCCAAAACAGGGAGCAGACAAAACAGGAAACAAATAGATAGGCAATGTCAGACAAGCTGAGGTCAAACCAGCAGAGAATGCAGTACCAAATCAGAGAGCAGAAGAGTAATTGAGATACAAGCCAAAGTCTAGAACCAAACAAACACAATAATATAGCAAATCTGTACAAACACAGAAGCACAGGACACAGAAGCAATCATAGGCACAGGTTGAGGAAATTGATTAAAACACCCCAGCCAGTGATTGGGCCCAGGACTTAACCCACTAGGTTTTGTAGAGAACCCTGTCTGAGGCAGGAAATAAACAGGATGTCTCAAAGGGGCAGTTCATACTGACAGTAGGTAGATATTTAGATTTTATTGGTTGGTTGGTATTTAATCCCTGGTGGTGGTATAGGGAAAGGGCCCATTAGTAGGTAGGTATATAGGTAACCTTGGTAGATTGGCATATAGGCCCCGTCAGTACGTAGACAGGTATATATGGCCCCCTGTAGGTAGTTTACATAGTCCCCTACAGTAGATAGATATGTATATTGGTCCCCTTAGTAGGTAAGTATGTAGCCAAGTAGGTATAAAGGCCAGCACAGTAAGTAGGTAGATATTTAGGTCCCTAAGTAGGTACATAGGGCTCCCCTGCAGGTATTTAGCCACTTTCGTTAGCTAGAAAGGTAAACAGGTTGCTATGGTAGGTAAGTGAATAGGGTGCCCTAGTAAGTTTGTAAGTATATAGGTCCCCCAGGGTAGGTTGATAGGTATATTGGTCCCCCAGTGGTTGGTGGATTAGGTCTCCCCGTGGGAGGTAGTATTAGGGGCCCCCCAATAGATTGGTAGGTATATAGGTCCCCTAAAATGTAGGTAGGTCTACAGATGCCCCTGATAGTTTGGTAGACATATAGGTTCTTCTTTTTGCCCTAAAATACTGGGGAGCTTAGGGTACAAGTATTTTGTGCAGTGCACCTTCTAAGTGCTGGGCAGCTTGCCCATTTTTTTATGTGGGTGAATATAAGCTGAAACCTAGCATGGTGTATATGTATAAATGGCGTTACCCTATGTATCGCTTTATTCTATATTGCAATTTTAAACGTATTTGTTGCATTTTTTTGTAGTCTCACCATGTGTTTAGACTGTGGCTTTTTGCATTGCTGGTGTGAACTAGTCATTAGGAGCACTTTGGCCTCATTAATTACGGCACACTCTGTTTTATTATCCCATGCAGCACAAGGGCCAGAGAAGCTGCTGCTGGGATTCAGTGTATCCACCAGCCATTGAGCTGTAAGTGTGGCTTTGTAGTTTTTTAGACATATAGGTTCCCCAGTATGTAGACAGATCTATATGTCCCCCCAATAATTTGGTAGTTATATAGGTCCCCCAATAGGTTGGTAGGTATATAGGGCCCCTCAGTAAGTTGGTAGTTATTTAGGGTCCCCACCTTAGTACTCTGCGGGGCAAAGAGCTCTAGCTCCTTGCTTCACAGCAGCTTTCAAGTGTATGCACCTCCAAAGGAGGTGCATACACTTGAAAAGACCATCGGTGCTCCAGGACAACGAGAGGGACCCAGAATCCGGTGACGCACTGGTTCGATTACTGGTTCGAAGCAGTGGCGTTTTACTGTTGAAAACTGCAAACTGCCTGGCAACGCCCCTGTCATATATTCTTGCGTCTACTTCCTGACAGGCATGAGGTGGTGCCTTTTTTAGACGCCTACCTATACCTACCCATCATCTCACTCTGCATGCTCTACATGCAAGTTGACACTGCAGAGGCCAATAATTGGCTGCAGTGTCACATGAAAGTTGGATATGACGTTAGCAGATATGACTTTTAGAAAACACCAGAACTGGCAGCTTTAGGGGTAAATGGAAGCTTGTTTTATTCTATAGCAGCCAATTCTGTAAAAGCTTTTTCTAAAATGTCAGACAACCCCTTTAAAGGGGTATTCCCATTTCATTGAATAGCTTTAGACATGTAGGGAAATGAAGGTAAATAAAGACTTTTACCATATAGATTGTTGTTCTGAATTTGCTTCTCTTTAGTTAGGAGAAGTTCTTATCTTCTGCTTTTGCAGACACGTTTCCCTAGTTCCTGACCACCTCTCCCCTTACAGACTGCATCAGTGGTCAGGATAATGACTCACTCTCTGCTCTTTTCCTTATCAAGACTGGCGCAGAGTTCATATGCCAATCACTGCTGTAGAGCTGCTGACAGCCTGACCAGGAAGTGTGAGTCTGAAAAAAAAAAACGGGGGGGGAGGCTATGCTCTGTGAAATAGCATGGTGAGAAAATCCCTTTAAGTAAGCAGCAATAATCTTAATGTATCCTCTACTGGGAACTTGGCTGATGATGGAATGTTTTAATTCTGTACACTTTTATTTCCCAATTATTAAATGTTAACTTTTTACTTTATTACATCTGTTACATTTTTCCTGTTGCTTTAATCCCTTCTGATCTCTTAGTAACTAAGAAAAAAGATTTATAGAAAACAACAATCCAGCTGATGTACTTACAGTACTTTCTTAAAATGAGCACTGTTATCATTCTTAAAATGAGATTATGCTTTTAAGTTATCAAAGGATTTTCTTCCATATGGAGGAATCCGATAGTGGCTCACAGACATATCCGCAGGCAGACATTTCAAATGAAACCAACCTTGAGAAGTTATGAAAGCTTCTATTAGGAAAGAATCGTTGGTTTTCTGATTACACCTCAGTCTATATCTCAGAAGGAGGAAAGGGTATACACCCAAAGGGAAATGGTAGCCGCTACAAACGCAAATAATTGCAAAGTAAAGATTGAGGGCTAATGGATCAAAACAAATAATACTAATTGTAAGAATGACTAGCCTCAATTTAATATTTAGGAGACGAAATATAAAAAAAAACATAGGGCAATACAACACGTTTCACAGATGTATCTCGTCTGCTTCATCAAAGAAAACCACAATTAGGGTTTTTAAAAACATTCAGAAAAATGGAAAAATTTAAATGATTGTTTCTGAATGTTTATAACACCTCCTAATTGTGGTTTTCTTTGTAATAATTGATAAAGCAGACGAGATAGATCTGTCAAACGCTTTGTATGGCCCTTTGTTTTGTTTTTTTCTTCTCCTAAAAATTAAATTGAGGCTAGTGGTTATAACTATTAGTATTATTTGTTTTGATCCATTAGTTTTCACCCTCTGCTATGCAATTATTTGCATGTGTAGTGCCTGCCCTTTCCACCTTCTATAATTTTCCTCCTAATTGCCACGAACGCTCGTGGTGTTGGAAGCTTGGGAAACTGGCTGCTCCCCGTCCTGTATTGAAGCACAGTTTGCTTCTTTGGGGGCACAAACAAAGCTAAATTGGGGGTTTTCCCAAATTTTACATTTCAGAAAGGTGAGCACAATCATTTTTGATTGACTGTACCATTGTTCTTTTTTTCATTATAGCATTTACAGTAATCAGTCTAAATCTTGGCGGCTTGCTCCTTCAGACAAAAGTTTAGTCATACAAAAGACAATGTTGTAACAGCCATAGAACAGAGAAAAAAGCAAAGAAAAGTCACAATAAGGAAAAACCTATTCTATAGAAAAAAATGTATGTAATGACTGAAATGATGAGGCAAACACCCAGGAGAGGATGAATTCTATACCAGTTAACTGAAATAGAAACATGCAGGTTACGACTTTTAAGACACTTAGGCCATGTTCACATGGCTTAAAATGGGCCGTATTTCGGTCCGTAATTACGCGCCGGAGTGCGCCAATTAGGGCCGAAAACGGGCCCCTTTATTTTCGGTAATTCACAGTTTCATGAAACTATGGATTACGTCTCCTCTCCCCCCCCGGCGAAGCCGGCCCGGGGGGGGGGGAAAAAATTGACTGTCACTTTTAGCGGTATCGCGCCCCCTGCAGTGTTTGTTTTATGGGCCGGCGAAGTGCCGACCCCCCGCCCTCCCCCTCCCCCCCCGCCCCCGGCGTAATTGGGGCGAAATTAGCCCCGCAGTTGCCCTTTTTGGAAAATGCCTTTGTGGGCATGTCTGAAAACGTCTTGGTCTAAATTTTTATTGCCATGCAACCAATAAAAGCGCCCCCTTTTTTTTTTGAGCTCTATTAAAAAGAAAGGGGAACGCTGATTTTGGTGCTAGGGCAACAAGAAAAAATCTTAAACCAGCAGTTTTAGGGCATGTTCCCCTTTGGGCGAATGTTTGAGCCCCGTTTTAATATTTTTTAAACGGCGCACTCCAATTAGGCCCCATTTAAAAGGGCCCGCGGGGACTTTGTAATGCGCCTGAGATCGGGGGGGTGTGGGGGTGTCACACTACAAACCCTTTCGAAGATATACATTTTTAGCTTCAGACGGCAAATCCAGGCGCTTACTGCTAAAAAGGTGACCATTCAAAAGGGTTTACCTGAGCCTGAAATTTTTCATTTTAGGTGCTAGAATGCACCTGTTTTTTAAAACCCCACAGTAGTGGGTTCTTTAGATTAAGGCGCTTTCCCTACACTACTTGTGTGAAAAAAAAAAAATGGCCCCTTTGAGCCCCAAAAAATAAGGGAATGTCCCCCTTAGATGCTTTTTCCCCAAATAACCCATTTTAATATTTAAAAGCAATGTATCATAATGACCTTTTGTTTAGATCAAGTTTTTAGATCATACAGTTTTTTTTTTTTTTTTTTTTTTTTGGGGGGGGGGGGGGGTTGCTTTTTTAAATTTTCCACATCACAATATCTAAAAAGTCATCAAAAAAAAAGGGCATTTTTAAAATTCTGGTAAAATTGAGCCTAAGCATAGGTTGATACATCTTGTTCTGTAGCGATCACTTCTCAGTAGTCTCTTTGTTAATACCAAAAGCAGGATTGCAATGAAAGGTGACATCTAGATAGAGATAACATGGGGGGGAGGGTCACAGCTTTTCCCCCTTTCCCCCTTCCCTACACAATGACCAGTGAACAGATGACAAAATGTGCCTAGAAAACTCTCCCATCCCAAATTAAATGGTCAGTCTGTTTGCAGTTAATAAAGTCTCCATGGCTTTTCCCCAAAAATTTTAATACACTCAAATAGAAAAAGGAAGATCTACAATCAAAAAATAAAAACTGAGAAAAAGAAAATAATGGGGCAGATTTATTAATACTGTATAATATTAAGACAGTTTTAAACGTAGATAAAACAGTCTTTTTAATGCGAACATTTCCCAAAAGTTTTAAATTTTAAAGGGTGGTGCTTTTTTTGGCCCCTTTGCAAAGGCCACGCCCCGGTTTGCAATGCCAAATCCCTTTTACCGAGGTCGCTTAATGCTCTTTTACAAAAGGGAGATGAAATATATTTCATAAAATGGGGAAAAACTTATTATGGAAGGGTGCGGCAGAAAAACATTGGAAATTTTGGGCCAAAAAAAATTGTTGAACATTTATTAAGTTTTTTTCCCATATTTTTTTAGACACTTCTGTGTCATATCTGTAAAAAAGGGGTTTTGGGTCTCGAAAGGGGGGGTTGTTTTTAAGGGAAAAGGGTTGGGTTTTTAATATGCAACCAACCATGCACCAAAATTTTTTGGGGCCCCTTCCAAAAATGCAGCCCCCCTTTTTAAGAAAAAACTTTTTTTAAACTAAAAAATGGTCTAAAGTTAGAAGTATCTAAGTATGTTCCAGATTTATTTAAAATTATAGGGCGAAAATAAATAAGGGGCCAAGAGCGGTTTTTTCCAAAGGCCTAATGATAACAAACCCTTGAAAAAATTCAAAAAAAATAAAATAAGGCCAGGTTGTTCAGTTTTTAAAAGGGGAATTTGCCAAAAGAGCCCAAAGATTCTTACCTTCAGTTAAAGCCCAGGCAGAATGTCAAAAAAATTTCACGCGGGGTCATGAAGCCGGGGGGGGGGAAGGGGAAGAGGGGGGGGGAGGGGGGGAGGGGAGGGGGGGGGTGAGGAATAACCAAAGGGAGGTCCAAAAACTTAAGTGAACTAATAAACATTTAAAAACCCCGTGGATTCAATACAGAAAGACACAGGCTCAAATTCAGGAGGAAAACCTTATTTGCTAAAAAGGGCAAATGAAATGTAAACAAATCCCGGAGTGACAGAGAGGGCAAAACAGACACACAAGCCCGGGCCCAAAAGGCTGAATAAGGGGACCCCGTAACATTTTTCCCATTTAAAATTAATAAAAAATTTATAAATTGTGAATTTCTTTTATAAAAAGGGGAAAAACCCCTTATTTACACAAAAGCTTAAAAGCTTTTTAAATCAGTTTTAAAAAGAGGGATTAAAAACACTACAGCTAGTTATTCTGTATACAAAAGAAAACATATTGCTCCCCGGTGCCTTAAAAAAGCCTTTTATTTTCCCTTTGTCTTTCAGATAAAAGGGGAAGGATTCACGCAAAGCGGGCCCTTTCAGTCCTGGGTCGTGACTAGGGGGGCTTTTTTGGTAACCAAGGGGGATTGAGAAAGGCTGTAGCTCTCAGATTTTTTTCACTTTTTTTAATACATATATTTGAAAAGTTTAAATTAAAAACCCATTTTGGAGGTTCCCACGTCAAAATTACATGGTGGGGAAAACCCCTTTAAGTCAACAAGCTTTTTCCTGACCATGTTATTGTTTTTCCTCCAGAAATGGGTGTTTCACCTCTGCTTTAGGATATTCCTGTTCACTTCTTCATTCTGCTGTATATGGTGCACATACAAGCTGCAATACATGCATCATAGAACGTGCATGGGATATAATTTTCCTAAGTTCCTTTAAAGAGAACCTGTGGTTTTTCCCAGCCCAATGGCTGTTTTACCCAAAAACGACTAAATTTCCCCTGAAAAAAACAATTTTATAGATTTTTTCCTTAAAAGGGGTTTTTTCCCCTTTATGATTTTTCACAAGGGTACTCTTTCATAGTGAGTTTTAGCCTCTCACTTCCTGTTCAAGCTGTGGGTGGTTCTAAAGCAGTGACTGACATTTCAGCTCTGCTATTCCTAGCTGAGCCTGTAAGAGGGACCCCTTTGGGGATGGGGGAGTTTTTAGCTGCAAGGGGCCCCAAACCAACAGAGCTTGGGAAAGGTTAATCTTTGTAGTTTGGAAAAATAAACAAGCTCTTGGCTGGGTGATAAGACAAAAGGGGAAATGCGTCACCATCGGGGGGAGGAAAGTGGTTGGTAACTAGGGAGGCTTGTGAATATAAGCAGCAGATAAGAAATGTACTCTGAAATGAAGCAAAATCAGAACAGCAATGCATTTGTTAATAGTCTTTATGTCTTTATTTACTTTTGTCTACATGTTTAAAGCTGATCAATGTGGTGACAATACCTTTAAATCTCCATGTTCTGATTCCCCCTGTTATTAGTCCCAGAAATTCCTTACCAATCTGTCAGCTGGGTGTGTCCACTTGGGATTGTGTTCTGCTCAGTCTGATATTGTCCAATCAGTGGTGACAGCCAGTATTTTCAAATTGCCCTTGAAAACTGTAATGGTAACACCCATCTGACTGATTCAGTCATACATTTCTAGAAGGAATAAGAGAGGAACAGCACAAATCAGAGTTATAAGAGAAGATGTTCCAGAATTCTCATTTCACTGGACACAAGTATTTACTAAAACAGACTTGTCAGAAATGGTCACATATGCTCTTACTAGTGATCAGCTGCATAATGTACAAGAGAAGACAATCCTGATCAACAATTCAAGATCATCAGTCGCATAAATGTGAATTTTAATTATTCAGTTTCCAGCATTTAATATATTTCTCCATTCTTCAGGTTCATAGCTGTGTTCATCCCCTTGAACTACAACAGGCGCCAAGTGGATAATCGGCAACTGTTCCTGATCTCAACCACTTGGATTTTTGCCTTTGCTGTGGCTTCTCCAGTCATATTTGGACTAAATAATGTTAAAGACCGGGATCCTACTGAGTGTAAACTAGAAGACAACAATTATGTGGTTTATTCCTCTATTTGTTCCTTTTTCATCCCATGTCCTATAATGTTAGTTCTCTATTGCGCCATGTTTCATGGACTCCGTAAATGGGAAGAAACCAGAAAGGCCAAGTTACGGAGTCACATGTCCCCAAGACGTAAACCACCTAGCCAAACTCTAATATTTGATAGGATAGATAGGATAGATCGAAGCCCTACTGACAGCAAGCTGGATGAAATCGATTTATATGACCAGCCAGACTGTCCGTTTTCTAAAGCATATGTGGATAATGGCCATGGGATACAGGCTGTTGCCTACCCGCACCTGAAATATTCATCAAACATGGAGCCAGAAAGGAAGCATACCAAGATCAATGGACGAGAGAGAAAAGCTATGAGGGTGCTTCCAGTGGTTGTTGGTAAGTTTATCATTTGTTTTATCCCAATTTTTCAGTAATTAATATGGCAAATTTTTTTCATTCTTATAGCAAGGCAGGTAGAGTCGGTTATGCTTCAATCACTGAATGTCTACTGAATCCTGCAATGTGACAAAAAGGTATAGATTTATTAAACCTATTGCAAGCTGGTCTTAAGGGGAAAATTTTTACACGGGGTAATTGCGGTGGGAATTTTAGTATGTGGCCCCCCAATACACTGGGAGTTTTAGAAGTTCTCGCTGGACAGCGCGTACTTCTAAAAAAAAATGAAGCTGGGGTTCATTTACTTTCCCCTTCCCCCCCGGGATAAACGGGAAAAAAGTAACCGTCAGGGGTTTTTACCCCCGGGGTTTTATATGCGGGGGGGGAAAACGTCGGGTAATCATAGCGCTCAATAAGAGCTATGAGTTACCCTAATTGTGAGGTGTATTTCGGGCATATTGCAGTGCAACTGGCCCACTGGGGAACATGGTGGGTCCCTAGACATGGTGGCTCCTAGTCATGGTGAGCAGTGTGCACGAGGCATGTGCAGTATGTGCAGTAGCTGTAAGGTGGTACCCAAGAAGCAACTTCAGTGGTGGGCCCCAAAAATCAACCCCATTTTGGGGAGCCCCCCAGGGACCTAGTTGACACTGGCTAAAAGGGGTTTTAGGTGGAAAAAGGGCGAAAAAAATTTGAACCCTGAGGGTTTTGGGGCTTAAAGTTTTTCTCCTCCCTTAAAAAATGTTATTTTTTTTATATTATTTTTATAGCACTTTTTTGATATTCCAAAAAAAGTTTTTTACTATTTCCCCTAGGGTCCCTGGCCCACTTGGGGCTCAAAATCTTTTTTTTAAGTATTAAATTTTTTTAGGTGTGGAATTAGGGGAGAACCCGAGGAAAAACCCAGGCAAAACATAAAAAAAAACTAATTCCCAAATGTTTGTCCCTTTGGGCGGGTTTTGAAATTTGGACACCAGTGCTGGGGGGGAACAGTTAAACCCCTAAAACCACCGTGCTGCCCCCAGGAAATCACCACTATTTATCGTAAACATGTTTTGTTTGGGGCCTTGTTTTCAGATTTTGCTGTGCTAGAGAGACTTCAAGATAAAAAAAAATATACACGTCACATTGAAAATGCATTCCATCCTGGAGGCGGGGGTGTTTAAGGGGCAAAATGAGTTGAAATAAAATTTTCCCCTTTTTTCTCCCCACCTTCCAAAAACCTGGGCTTTAATGTTTTCTTTTCTACATAGACCTATTGAGGCTTTTTTTTTGCAGTTTCATTTAACCCAAACCCAAAATAACACACTGGGAAACCCCCCAAAAAAACGTTATGGGGTGGAATGTGAAAAAAACAAAATTACGCCATTTTTGCAGGGATTTTGTTTTAATTTTTTTTTTTGTTTCCTTTTAACCCCCCCTTAAACGACCCCTTTTTGACGTATCCAAATCCAGGCGTTTTGGGGGGTTTACGACCTGGGCGTAAAGGGGTACCCTCCTGGGAAACCCCCGCGAACTCTAAAGCAGAAATTTCCCCCGCGGTCGGGGGGGGTGTTGCTGTAAATTACAGCTGGGCAAACCCCACCCTCGGCCCCCACCCCGGATCGCTTCGGGGGGGGGGGGGGTTAACCCCCTTAAAATTTCGCGACCTTGGGGGGGGTCGCAATTTAAATAAAAAAAAGGCGCAGGAGGAGATCGCTCCCCTGCGTTCTCTGTTTGGGCCCGGGGCAGCGCACGGGGTCGGGAAGATCCGTGCCCGACGTTGGGCCTTTTGACAGACAGCCCCAGGAGGGGGAGAATTCCCTTCCCGGGGGTTTTCTGTGAACCGTCCGATCCCGGCCGCCTTTCCCTTTTGGGCATGAAACCCCGGGATCGGGGACTGGGCAGTTGGTCATGGGGAAACCCGTCATAGGGAACAAGCTATGCATGTTTCCCATTGAAATTGGGGAGATCTAAAGTTTTCTCATTCAAATTTCCCCTATGGGGAAAAGTAAAATTTAAAAAAGTGAAAAAAAAAAGTAAAAAAAAGTGAAAAAAAAAATTTAAAAAAAAAACACCCAAAAAAAAAAATAAAAAAATAGTTTCAAAACCCCCTTTTTCCCCTTTTTCAAACGCCAACGCCCCCAAAAAAAATCAAAAATAAAAAAAGTACCCCCAAATTTTGGGTATCGGCCCCCTTGGGGTAACGACCCGCCCTATAAAAACTGTTTAAAGTTAATTAAACCCCTACGGTGGGGAAAAGCCCCCTAAAAAAAAAAAAAAAAAACAATCAACCGAATTAAGATTTTGTTATCCCCCCAGCCCCATAAAAAATTGGGAAAAATTCGATCAAAAACTTAGAAACGCCCAAATTTTTTAAACCAAAAAAAAATGTCAGTTTTATCCCGCAAAAAAAAAAAGTCCCTTATAACGCTTGTATACAGAAAAAAAAAAAAATGTATAGCTCTCAGAAGTTAAGGGTGCATTAAAAATTGGTTTTTACACAAATTAAAAAAAATATTTTTTTCCTTTTTTTTTTAAAATGGGTTCAAAAATAAAAAAACATATTTAAAAAAAGGGGGATCGCCAAAATTTGTAGAATTAAAACTAAAATTACACGGATTTCTGCACGGTTTTCCCAGTTAAAAAAAAAAACACTAATAGGATTGCAGGGATTTTTTCACCCCCGGCCTCCAAAAAAATGGATTTAAAAGCGATCAAAAAGCCTTGTCCCCCCCAAAAATGATTTCCAAAAAAAAATGTCAACCCCATCTCCGGGGAAAAAAACAAATCCCCAACAGCTCCAAAACACAAAACAAATTTTTAAAAATTATGGCTCTCAGACTTTTGGCGAGCAAAAAAGTTAAATTTTCCGGGGTTTAATAAAAAGTGTTTTTTTTGTATAAAAGCAGGTTTAAAAAATAAAAAAAATATTTCAAATTGGGCATCGGGGTAAAACGAAAATTGACCCCGCTGAGTTTTAAAATACCCCTGTCTATATAAACCCTACAGGGACCGCTATAAAAAAATAAAAATAAAAAAAACTACAGATTGCTGTATTTTGTTTCAAAAACATTCAGAAAAACCCTAATAAAAAAGTGAAAAATAGCATTTTTATGACCCCCTAAAAGGGACCAATTTTTTTTCCTTTTTAACTCCTCCCGCAAAAAACAAGCCTTTCACAACTCTAAAACACAGCAAAATAAAAAAGTTATGGGGTAGAATAAAGGAAAAACATAAAAAAAGCAAAATTTTTTGGAAAGTATTTCTACTGTTTAAAAATAAATTTTAAAAAAGAAAAAAATTTTATTAAAAAACTTTATCATTGTAATTTTAAACCCAACCCCCATAGTAAAGTTATTTACATTTATTTTTCACTGCAAAGGCGAATGCTTTAAAATTTAAACTCAAAAAACAAAGACCGAAAATGCGTTTTTTCCCCCCATTTTCATTTTCCCAATGCTAAAAAAAAAACTATGGAACCCTGTGCATCCAAAATGCACAGTACAACCCCTAGATGAGCCCCGATGGGGTTTTGAAACCAAAATGGGGCGACTTCTGGGGAAAGGTTTTTGACTGTTTTTGCTACTTTGGGGGCCCTTTTTAAATCGACATGGCCCCCCCAAAATCTCGTTCCAAAAGGCCCCAAAAGCTCTCCCCCCCCCTTTTAAGCCCTGGGCCCTGCGCCCCCCCACAGGGAGTTTACACCCACATGTTTTTGGGAAATTTCCGAACTTTGGGAAAAAGGAAATTCTTAAAAAAAGTTTTTTGGGTTCTTTTTTCCAGGATTACTGTAATTTTGAAAAAATTTTTAAACTAAAATTTTCAGATTATTGGAAAAAAAAAATTTTTTAATTTTCCCCAAACCTTATGCAAAAAAAAAATTTTTTGAATCACCTTGGGGTTATATACTCAAAAGGGACCCCCGGATATATTCATTAAGGGGTTTTAGTATTCCAATATGCGGTTTTATTTAGGGGTGTTTTTTAATTTTAGGGACCTTTGGGT
The DNA here is from genome assembly GCA_025379985.1 of Phyllomedusa bahiana. Taxonomy (NCBI): domain Eukaryota; kingdom Metazoa; phylum Chordata; class Amphibia; order Anura; family Hylidae; genus Phyllomedusa; species Phyllomedusa bahiana. The sequence continues at coordinate 12,830 of JAODAL010003431.1, forward strand.
GTCCCCAAACCTGAAAAGGCCCCCTAAAAAAAAAATCGTATTGAAAATGAGACCCCCCAAAGGGTTTTTTGGGGCCCCCCTCCTATTCCCGGGGTTATGGGTGAGCCAAAAAAAATCACAAAGGGGCCCCAATATGGGGAAAATCACCTTTAAAAAAGGCCCAAGGGCCGTGGGAAATTTTTTTAAGTTGCATTTTTCCTAAATCACCAAATTTTTCCCTATTTCCCGTGAATAATGGATTAATATTGAAAAAACTGCAAAAAAAAATGAAAAATTTGAAATTTCACCCCCACTTTGCTTTAATTTCTGTGAAATATCTGAAGGGTTATAAACTTCCTACAAGGGGTTTTAAATTCGGGTTAAAGGGGTTTTTGTTTTCAGATGGCGTCACTTTTTGGGGGGATCTAACAAGCGGCCCCCAAAGCCCCGGCAGAACTGGTTGGGCCCCCAAAAAAAAAGTATAAATTTCAAAAATTTTTTTTTGAAAATTTTGAGAAATTACCCACTTTAAAATTTTTAAGCCCTCTAATTGAAATAAAAAAAAAAAAAAAACATTTTTTAAAAAAATATCCAACCTTTTTTGGACATATGGTAGATGCTTAGTTATTAAAAATATTTTTTTGGTGAAAAATTTTTTTGCTTGCACGGAAAAAATTTTTCAACTTTCCCAAAAACGCAAAATTTTTTTCCAAAATTTTTAAAGAAAATTTTGAAATTTTTCCAACAAAAAAGGATTGTATGGGGTAAAAATTTTTACTAAATTTTTAAGGGACAATGTGTCCCCGAGGGGAAAAAAATCTCTGAATCAGATGAAAAGGGAAAATGCCAAAAAGGTTTTTCTCACATTTAAAATTTACACCTTTTCAGATTTCAAAAATTGGGCTGTGTCAGGAAGGTCAAAACAGGCTGGGGCCTTAAGGGGTTACAAAAAAAACCCTTTTTTTATTTTTTTTTATTTTTCAAAATGCATGCCATTTTCCGCGAGTAACTTTTCTTTTTTTGGCCAAATTTATTTGGGGGTTGGGGGTTTTTTTTTGCCGGGGCTGTTTTTATTGGTACCCTCTTGGGATGTATGCATATGCATGAGTATGGCAGGGTGTAATATGAGTAGTAACATGACTAGGTCCCTGGCTGCCATAACTACTGTTCAGCACCCCATGATCTCACCATCGGGCAGAGGAATGCAGCACCATTCCTCACTCATTTAGATGTCACGTCCATGCATTATATTGGGGCTTTTCTGTGCTGGTGTGACGGGTATTAAACTAATGTGCAGTTTTTTTTTCTTTTTCCCCCAAGCAATGGGGTATTTGAGTGCTGCAAAGGAATTAGTGCACCTGTTTTTTTTTTCCAGGTGCATATAGGCTAGAGCTTCCTGCTAGGGATTCAGTCTAGCCGCCTTTGAGCTGGAGATGCACCAAAAAATTGCTGTGTTTTTTGAGTCACGTCCATAATTGCCTAAAGAGTTAAAAGGCCAGGCTCTAACGTCTTAAACCCGGCTGTGGGGGCCACTGAAATCATAGTTCCCTGGGGAGTGCCAAAAGTGAGCCCACTCCATACTCCCTTACCGGCATTGTGACATTCCTTTACGTCAAATGTCAGTAACGGGTTCATAAATATTTTTGAAGTTAAATATTCAGCAGATCTAAGTTTAAGTCTACACAGCACAGGTTTTTGGTCGGATTTTCACTGGATTCAGTGTTTATCTGCCAAAAATCCGACAGTTCCCTGTGCTGCATAGACAGCAATGAAAAATCTGTGCTGTAGTCTATACAGCACGATTTTTAAAATCGGTTTTTAAAATTAAGGGGTTTTTAAAAATGTTAGAAATATCCCGGGGATTTGCCGTGAACTCCATATACTGAATATAAGGCCGCACCAAAACCAAAAAACCCCACAGGGTTTTGCTCACATTTGTGGCCAAAAAAAAACCCATCCCCCGGGGGCCAAAAGTTAAAATGCTGTCGGATTTTGGATGGCATTTTAATATATGTAGACTTAGCCTAATAATTTATTCAAATAAATCTCTGCTCATTCTGGACTTGGGAGTCCAGTGGGAGGTCCGCCCACTGGACTCCTAAACCGTGAATAAGCAGAGGTTTAAATGAATAAATTGCTCGTTTTCTAGTATTTCCCCCCAAAATTGTTCAGTTCCCCCTGCTCTATAAACGTGCCCATAAAAATTTTTTGTGCCTTTTTTTACTAAAAGGTTTCTTTTCATATGTAATAGAGCTGAATACATTTACCCTTACTTCTCTTGTTTCACAAAAACTTATCTAGAATGATAAAAAGGGAGAGCTGAAATATTTCAGTATTCTTCACTCTGGGGCACATTCAATATTAATAAATTGAAGCTAAATAACCATACATAATAATATTTCCAACAATGATTTGAAATGATTAGAATGTGCAAATGTGTTTCTTTGGATGGAAATCCCTGTCTCCTCGGACTGCACGTAAGACTCTCCATCCCAAGCTCTTTATCTTAAGAGATTGTCCATCTTTATTACGCCAGCCGATCACATGATGCTCAAATTTGACCCTGTAATGAACTTCTAGGCCAGGTTTATCCTACTGCCAAATTTCTCTTTTTGACGAATAAAATCTGAAAGTTTTGGTAGAATTGTTGTTTGATAAAAATGCTGATGGAGTAGAAAGCAAATCTGCTTATTTGTCGTAGACTTTATGTTATTTCGTTTATAGCAACTGTTGTGGTCAGGTAACTTTTCATGAAAAAGCTTTCATTCTATAGGGGAAAATACCCCTTTTTTTTTGGCCCATTAGCTAATTTAAAAGGGGAAAACCTGTCACATGTTTTTTGCTCCCCTTGCTGGGACGAAGCTAGTGACAGCCTGCTGTTTCCAGGCGTGCCCCCATATTTTTAAGATGCTGGATTTTAGGGGATTTAATCTAAATCGCAGCTTTCAGCCATAAAAAGTTTCCCTTTTATTCTGAGAGGTGTTAGCCCTGCCCACCTGACAGCATTCCGTTTTTACCTTTTAAAAAGAATGGGTTTAATCAGTTGGGTGGGGGGGGGGGATAGTCTTAGGTGGGTGGACATGAATTAAACTGACTTTTCATAACTTTTTTTGGTAAAAAAAGAGATATGGCTTTAAAATGCTCTAAAAACACAGCATCTTAAGATTAAAGGGGGAACAGCTGGAAACGATGACTGTCCTAGTTGTGGTTCCTCAGCAAGGGGGGCTAACCTATGTGACAGGTTTCTTTTAAAGGATTTTTTTCGTTTAAACTGTTCTGCTTTCACTAATTCTCTGAGATTGAATTTGAAATCAGGAAGTGTCTCCCTGTCAGAGGCGGTCTCTCCTTCAGCAGGCATTTCTCTCTCCCCGGAGGTGTGTCTCCCCTCACTTAAGATCTGTGATATCATTTTTTGTATGAAGCAGGGGATGCAGAAGGTTGTCTGGGTTTTAAAAAGTCTGAGCCTCCCCCCATGCTTCTTTTGTTGCGCCCTTTTGGCTCCTTGCTGTGCATATCAGTTAGGGGCCCCGTTCACACGCGGATTTGGGCCCGCGTTCCCCGGGGGGCCCAAACCACCCTAACCTGCCGCAAACCGCGCACCCCACGCGGGGTTTGCGGCCGGGCGCTAGCCGTGGTCCGGGGGAAGTGGGCTGGTTTGGTGCGTGGTTTTCGGCGAGTGTTTGTCCCATGCAAAAATTTGAGGCAGGGGGGAAAAACCCCCGCCACCAGCCGCGGCCCCAGCCGCGCACCAAAACCCCGGGAAACATGCGCGGCTGCCGTGTGTGCTCCCGTCAAGAATTGACGGAGAGTTTTCAAAAAAGCGCGGCAAGGCGCGGCCCCAAACCGCGGCCAAAACCCCCGCGGGTGTGAATATTAAAGCGGTTTCCCATAGGAAACCCTTTTTAATAAAGGGGGCGTTTTTGGGCTGGTTTTTTGGCCGCGAAAACCGCTTCGGAACCCCCCCCCGGGCCCTAACCGCGTTCAAATTTTCGTTGTGAACATTTCCCTTTACACACAGCCAATGTGAACTGTGGGAGTGTACACTGCCCCCCCCCCTTCCCTTCTGTTACCGGAGGAGATGAAGACTGTCTTATCAGTTATACACACAGCCTGAATGATGAGACATGTGAGGAGTTCACTCCCCCCCCTTTCCCCCTCTTTTAAGGCACAGATGGGTTATTGGGCAATCACATCCCCCGCCTACATTTTTTCCCCCCTGTTTAACAGGCTAGAGACTTTAAAAGCTCTTTTTTGAGGGGATTGTGACTTAAAAAGCCTAATTAGTCAATATTCACCCTAGAGCGGGGAATTGATATGGCCAGCAGACCTTGGTTTCATATCAAATTTTAACAGTCAGAGGGGGTAAACACATGTTTCAGGCACCAAAATCCAGCTCGGGGGGGCGGGGCCCGGGGCGTTTCCTTTTGGGGGCATATCCACAGGCTGAAGAAATGTAGCCAGCCAATCACAGTGCGGGGGGCGGTCTGGGGGGCGGGATCTGGCCGGGGGGCGTGCCCCGCCAGCAGCGCAGAAACAAAATACAGATTTACAGAAAAGGTCTATTGCAAAACCAAATGACAGAGGTAATGCAACCAATTAAAAAAGTGCTTATTTTTACTGCCCCCCATTATTGAAATGATCTTTGTAGCGAAAAAACCCCCCTTTAGGTAAGGCTTTTTTTTCCCATTTTCCCCTCGCTGTGGATGGCTATTAGTGCTATGATGTCCCCCCTTTCGTCTCACACAGGTTTAAGATCCGCTTCCCCCTAAATCCGGGGGCTAACCTTAGGGGCAGCAGAAGCATGATGGGATTTTATAGAACATACGGGGAACAATGTAAGCTGTGAATCCAGCACTGAGTTCAGTAACAACACTTAAAGGGGTTGTCTCACTATATCAATTCATCTTACCTCAGTCCTGTTTTCTCGGTTTCGTTTTTGAATTCAGGGGCGGTTTACTGGCTTTAGTGGCTTCTACGGTCGCAGGATGAGCTGCTGGGACAAAGGTCTGTAGCTATGTGTCCAGCAGGGCCGCCTATCGAGAGATTGAACAGGTTTGTAGCTGTAGGAAGAGGAGCTGATGGGGCTCATATAGGGGTAATCAAAATTTTGGTGTGAAACTGTTAAAAGGACATAAATTGCAAAGTGACTTGTTTTTGCAAGGTCTTCAACATAAAATTAATCCTTGTAGTGAGACAACCCCTTTAAAAGGGTTATCCACTTTATATTATTTTTATTTATTAGTATTAAGGGAAAATATGCAATTTTTAAAATTTCCCTGTTTTTTGTCCGTAAACTCTTTTACACCAATACATTAGGCCCCTATCAAGAAAAAAAAGTATAGCCCACCCTCCAGTCCATAGTAAAAGGGCCCCTAGATAAACCGAAAAAAACTTAAAAAGTCATGTAAAACCCTCACCATTTTATAGTAGAATCTTCCTCTCTCCTGTTTTCATGTTCAGTGTTGGGAGAAGCCCTTTACAGCTTCCCTCTGTCTCATCTTTCTGCTTTGTTTTATAGCTACATTTATTAACAACAACTTATTAAAAACAGTTGTTTTGTGGTTTTTATTACATTTATTAACAAAAATTTTCACCACTTGTATGCATGGGGAAAAGAGAGAAAAAATTTTTACATAGGGGCTTATGTAGAACCTGTCCACATATGCTGTCTTTGTTGCCCTAGAAACCCAAACAAGCCATGCAACCAATCAAAACTCACTTTCATTTATTAGTGCTTGGAAAAATAAATGTTTGGGTTAAAATATGGCTGCGCTGTTTATTAAGGTAAAATATATTTAGTATATCCAGTTCAAACCATATTGTATTATATAAAAGCATATCATATACAGTGGGTTGCAAAAGTATTCATACCCCTTGAACTGTTCCCATTTTTTATCGTTACAGCCACAAAAATTAAATGTTAAAATTATTTTTTGTGTAGAGCAACACAAAGTAGCAAGATTTGTTAAAGTGTGAAGAAACGATACATGCTCTTCCAAAATTTTTTTAAATTAAAAAAAATTTACAAAGTGGCCCATTCTGATACCCCTAAATAAAATTTCCCAAATTTAAAAATTGCCTTTTTGGAGTCCTAATTAGTAAAAAGAATACATCTGTATTAATTTATTTCAGTTAAATACGCGGTTTTGTGACGGCCCCCTGAGGTTCATTGAGAAATTTTAAACAAACAGCAACCCGAAAAACCCGGAAACACCAAATTTTAAGAAAACTTGGAAAGTTATTGCGGGTTAGGTTTTAAAAAAAAAAATATCCCAAAACTTGAAACTTCATGGAGCATGTTTTAATCCGTCATCAGTAAATAAAGGAGTATGGGACAAAATGTTAAACTACCAAGACGGCCGTCCACCTACACTGACGCCCCCGAGAAGGAAGCATCATTTTAGAACGCAAAAAGGGCCCCGCACAAAGCAAGCATGCGAAGGAAGGGGCTCTGGTCAGATGATACCAAAATGCCAAATGCTTTGGGTGGAGAAAAACCAACACTACAGATCACCTGAACACATCATCAGGGTGGCAGTGTCATGGGGGGGGGAGGCTTTGCTTTCAAATAATGCACTATTCAGCAGACCATATAGCTTTAGTGTAAATTGAGCATATTTTTTTTACTGAATTCACAGTCTAGTAATATCAGACATTGTATAAAACTTTCAAAATACAAATAGAAAACCTGCAAAAATCTCTCTGCAGGATATACAATGAAAATTCAAGGTAATGTCCATTCCATTAGTGAGAGGAAGTAGTTAGACAAGGAGCCAAATGTACACCTGTGTAGTGTTTCAAAGGCAAATGCCTTGTTTCTCAAGCTCGCACAGTAGCAGCAATGACACAAATGCACACACACACACACATACACAAAATATATGTATATTATGTGTGTATACATATACAGAAGGTGACATAACATGTCGGTAACAACCCATCTAATCCACACAGGCAAATAATTCAACGGCAAAGTCCCTTCTGGGGCCCTTAACTTGCTGTGACCCACTTCTGCCACCATGTGAATATCCACATTTAAGTATCACTAGTTTTAAAAGATGAAAATAAAGATATAAATTTTATATTGATTTCCACTGGGACGGAAGCTGGTGTTTATTTGCTAGAGTTGCCGAACAGGTCTGTGGACTATTCCTCTCTGTGCCTCCTCCAACTGGAATTGGAGTGTGAATTGGGTGAGCTGACTACTTGCTGTGCGTTCAAGGTGCATTCGCTACAACCCAGCCTCACAGAAAAGGAAGATGGCTGCTCATGATCAGCTCTTTACCATTCATGTCTATGGGAGTTCCAAACGTAGCTGAACACACTTGTTTGGCTATATTCAGAACTCCCATAGAAATGAAAGAGGAGAACTGCACAAGAGTGGCAATCTCCCCATTCTCTGAGGCTGGCTGGTAGCTCACTACGAGCTTGCCTCAGAAGGGACTGTGCCAAATGGCAAAACTCCTTTAATGGCATATCCACAGCAAACTTGTTTGTCAAGACTTGGAAATCCCATAGAGTTGAGAGAAATCGAACACCTCTCTATGTTCTGTGGCTGTGGCATATATGAGGACAGGGAATAAAGGATGCAGATGTGGGTATAAGGCACGGAGGCTTGCATGGCCGGGAGGACGAAGACTGCTGGTGAAGTTCAAGCCCCCTTTCAGCAAAACGGATGTCAATACAGGTGGCTAGAGCAATAAGGTCGTCCAGGGTGGTAGGTAGGTCACAACCAGCCAACTCATCCTTGAAGCGTCCATCGAGGCCCCTCAGAAAGTAGCAATGAGGGCCTTAGTGTTCCACGCAAGCTCTGAGGCCAGGGTATGGAACTGGATGGTATACTGGCCCACAGAGGAGTCACCTTGATGGAACCAGAGCAGCAATGATGGAGGGAGGTATTTCACCCAGGTTGCTCGAAGATTTTTCTGAAGGCGCACAGGAACTCCTGAAGATCTCCTGTCAGTGGATCTCCTTTCTCTCAGAGAGATGAGGCCCAGGCCAAGGCTTCGCCAGTGAGCAGGCTGATGATGAACGCCACCTTGGCTCTATTGGACAGGAACTGATGTTCCAGGACCTCAAAGTGTATGATACATTGGTTGAGGAATCCGGGGGTTTCCGAAGTAGTGGGCAGGCAGAGACAGGTGAAGGCTGGGACTGGTCATGGCATTGGGAGGCAGAACTTCATCCAGACAAGCGGTAATTTTTTGCAGCTTCTGTAAAAGTTGCTCCAGGTGGAGGCCATGATGGTTTACTACGGCTTGGATGTCTGGTAAAGTCACTCCAGTGGGATCCATAGTATGGTTAGTTCATGCTGTAATGATCCGACGGTATCAGTATACACTGACTCATTGATAATCGGTATATGGCGCATCCTCAGTGATCACCGCAGGCAAGATGGTATAGGTGGTGACCCCCAGTGACAGCCAAAGTGCAGGGCAAGGACTGCAGGTGCCAGTACAGGTGACCGCAGGTGTTGTGTGGACTGGTACAACAGCAGATAGTCAGCAGGGAATATACTGGTGCAGCGACAGGTAACAGCAGGAAATGCTTTAGGAAATGCAGGGTTAGTGCAGGTATAACACAGGTATAGCAGCAGGTAAACAGCAGCCAGGGGTTAAAGGGGTTGTCTCCCTACAGAGTTTCATAGGATGCATGAATGAAATACTCTGTCACTTCCTGGTCAGACTGACTGTAATTAGCATACAGCTCCATAGGGTATTCAACTCTGTGTTTTCATTCTGCTAATTATTTTAAGTTAGCTCAGAAGCTCTCCAGAACTGCTAGCAGGAGTTTTTATCTGATCCCTCAAACAAAAGCCCTAATTAGTGCTGTTTACTTTAGATAAATCAAGCTTTTTACTGCCAGCCAGCACAGAGCTGTCTGTTTTGACATCACTCACTGCTATCATATAGAACAAAGAGCAGGGGGGAGAGATGTTTACTGGTCGGTCACTGAGGGAACAGAAATAGCCAGGGAGGTGATTAATTCACTTGTAGTTCCTTAACAAAAACAGATGAACAAAGCAATATATTTGGAAAATGTCTTTATTTTGTGTTCCCTACATTTTGAAAGCTAGTCTTTGTAGCGAGACATCCCCTTTAAGCTCTATGTATAACACAACAATGAACTGAACGCCTGAGCAAGGGCAGGAAGTTCCTTTTATAGCCAGGGGTCACAGGTCAAGAGGCAGGTAATTGGGACACTTTAACTTTAAATAGCTGCCGTGTGCACCCCAGGAGGTGCTCATGCGCGCACAGGCAGCCATATAGGATGAGAGCGAGCAGGAGCGAAGGCCTGTGAGTAAGAGTTGCCGGTGAGTGCCGCCATCGGCGCCGCAGCTGGTACAGGAGCCAGGAGATGGCCATGCCCGCAGCTCAGCACGGGAGCCGCGGCATGGACCATGACAGCCAGTTGTATGGCTATTTGTTTTATTACATCTTATCACACAGTATTAGTCATTTGAAGCTTTGGCTGGACCATGGATTTTGTTGTATCTGGGAATATCCTAGAGAAGATTTTTCTGTTTACATGTGTAGAGATTGTTTTTGGGCACTACATCTAGTGTGAGCACACTCATCATATACTGTTACATCCTCTATTGTGAACATTTTGCTTATCTGTTTGTTCCCCCTTACTAGCATAAACATGTTATGACCAAATTTTCAAAAAGTTGTAACAAATATTCTATGAAAACTATGTAGCTAATGGGAAACGTGTATTAGCACTAGAGGGAAAAAAACAACATTTCATATATCCTGTGCCGTGGCTCTAGCAGTGGACACGTGCCATTTACTGTCAAGGTTTACATTTTAGGAGATAACGAGTTAATTCTGCGGACTCTGCCAAAAGCCAGCTGTTTGGATAGACACCTGCTTAGCACAGAGTGCATTTTGGGAAACAGATGCCCTTCCAGATGGAAGTGAAGGGTGAAACACCAAACCTTATTATAGTCAATGATGCTGTGCAGATGACTGTGTATAAATGGATTAGTGTGACCATTTGCTTACTACAGTAGTCGGTGAATATATACTATGCATATAGAGAGTACCAGGGGTGTAATTACTACCAGAGTGGCTGTTATAGGGGAGGGGAAGGGGGCATACGATGTCTTTGCACTGATGTTTTGTCCATCTCCACCAACAAGTTTCTGATGCTGATCAGTTTTAGGACGTTCTCTGAGAAGCACTGCCTGGCACACAATACCTTGACACTAGCCACAATCAAGACATTGGGCCTTATTTATGAAACCTGTCTAAGCCTAAGACTGTCCTTTTTGCCCACAGCAACCAATTAGAGCTCAGCTTAAATTTCCTGCACCACTATGGAAAAATGAAAACTGCACTCTGATTGGTTGCTATAGGCAAAAAGGACAGTCTTATACTTAGACAGTTTTCATGAGTGAGGCTCATTGTGTGTGGACCTTTAAAATGTCCTTAAGGCGGCCATTGTCAGAACATGTTGCAGTGTGGCACCTAGAAGTCAAGAGGGCCAGGAAGACGCATGGCGTGTGAGACTAGTAAAAACAGAATTTTTTCTTGTCTGGTCTAATAATTAAGGTGTTTTGGTTAAGGTCTTAGCATTAGGGGGTAAAGATAGTAAAAGCGGTTACATTTTTGATCACCTCCACACAGGGCTGCATCATGTTACTGGCCTTCAGTATGCCAGCACTTTGGTTAGTTTACCTTACTCACTTCATTTCTGAAGAGAAGGAAGCTAGCACTTTCAAGTCTTCGCACAGGCCACTGCACACAGATCAATAGCACCTCTTATTGCATCTCACAAAGTTGTCTGTGTTCTTAGTGCCAAAAAAACCTCCTCAAGGTGGCCCAGAGTACCGCCTGTATTCCTCTACCAGAACAAGGTTCCTATTGGGTTTATGCCCATACTTGCACCTTCCTCTGTGGTGGGCAGCTCAGAAGGCTTTTCATCCTTGGTACTAACCACTTTAGTCCCCTCTCAAACTCATGAACAAAGTTAAAACGTACAAATGTTTCAGTCTCTGACATGTAAAATGGCCATTTAAAGTGACACGTATCTATTTATAAAGTAATATAGTCCAGCAAGGGAGAACTGGCAGTTCAAGCTCTTAAACGTTGAATCAGTTGCCTCCATTTAGTTTTTCTTAATGGGCGTTCCCCTTTTTTATATGACCTTTGGGTACCAAGGTTACTAGGAATCGCTATCTATTCTGGGTTTCTAGTGAGCAGTACATAAAATTACAATGGTCCCTCAACATACAATATAGATTGGTTCCGGGATGACCATTGTATGTTGAAACCTTAACTCTATGGAAAATTGGTAATTTGATTCAATGCCCCAAAATATCAACAACATAATGCAAAATGAAGATTAAAGAAAATGAAGCAGATAACTAATCCAGATAAAGCCGATACTTATATATAACATCAAAAAGATCTGTTAGAAGCTGGAAATCACTTTCTATGAGAGGACAGCAGCTTCTTCAGGTCGTGCAATTTATACACAACGTACCAAAAAAAAAAGAAAACGGGGCCCTCATCTGGTGCCCTAAGGAGACACTCATCCTGGCACATGTAAAGAACAGTACAGAGCCTGACTAAAAAAAAAAAGTTAAATAAAAAATTGTAAATATTGTTCAACCCCTTAACGACCCTGGACGTATGGGTACGTCCCAGGGTCGCTAAGGGGCTTTGTAGCGCTGGCTTTGTAGCCGCTGGGTGTTAGCGGCTAATTGCAGCTCACACCTGGTGGTCCCACCGCCCCCGCGCTGTGTAACCCTCTAGATTCCACGGCAAAAATGGCCTCACTGCTGTCCCGATCGCTGAACATGGCAGCGGGAAGCCTTGTGAATTCTTCCATCACCGGCATGTTTTCACTTTCCCCACTTCCAGCCCCAGGCAGGAAGTGGGGAAACCGCCATCTTTGTACACCATAATGCATTGTCTATACAATGCATTAGGCTGTATAAACGATTGCGCTGCCTAGTGGTAAAGCGCCCTAGAGGGACTCAAAGTTAAAGTGAAAAAAAAAGTTTTAATGTGTTTTAATTTTATAGAAAAAATAAAATAATAAAAAGTTACACATATTTGGTATCGCCGCATCCCCAAAAAAGTCCGACCTATTAAAATATAGCATCATTTATCCCGTAACCTGAACACCGTAGAAGAAAAAAATTCCAAACACCAAAATTGCGTATTTTTGGGTCATTTTATGTCCTCTAAAAATTAGAATAAAATTGATCAAAAAAGTAGCATGCATTCCAAACTGGTACCAATAAAAAGTGCGCTTCAGCCCACAAAAAAATGCACCCTTGCTCAAGTCTGTAGGTGTCAGTACATAAAAGTTATTGGTGGCAGAAAATGGCGCAGCCCTGCAAATTTGAAAAAATTTAAAATATTTGGAATTTTTTACGGTACCAAAACATAACAGAAACCGTACATGTTTGGTGTTGGCGGATGCTTATCAACCTGTAGAATACAGATAACACATAATTTTTAGCGCTCTAAAAAAAGCCAAAAAACCTGCAAACCTGGCACTACTACGTTTTTTTCACATTTTGTCCCACATGGAATTTTTTTTGCGGTTTCCCAATATATTCTATGGTAATATAAATAAAACTATTAGAACGTACATCTTGTCCCGCAAAATAAAAGCCCTCCTATGTCTAGGTAGTTGGAAAAATAAAAAAGTTATGGCTCTGGGAAGGCGAGGAGGAAAAAAACTAACAAGTCAACAACAAAAAAAACGCAAGGTCCTTAAAGGGGTTTTGCCACGATCTAATGTTGACATGGGATCCTCCAAAATAGGTATTTAATCACTTTTCTAAACATATGTCATCAAAAAAAGTGAAGACTGTGAGATCTACAGCCTGACTAAGATGCCCTTGGTTTCCTGACAGTTTACATTAGACACGACCAGGAGCTGACAGGAGCTGATCTGGCCGCGCTTGTGTTGTTTGCACTTCTTATCTGATGGCAGGGAACATGAACGAGCTTTGAAGGGACTGGGGAGAAAGAGCTTGTATCTTTTGTATAGAGAATCCACTGGTTGTAATGTAATTATCTGAGTAAACATGCAGACGCTCCCTAGCTCTCTGCTCAGCCCCCCTCCCTCTCTCCCTGCAGCGTTAGTGAAGGAATGAAAGAAGGCTGCCTGCTGAGGTTATCTCCTCTCCTGAGCAAATAAGAGGGAGAAAAAAATGATATAGTTTGTGCCAAAAAATTTTCCCCTCTGTGGATTGAAAAAACAAGTTTGTCAATACAAGATGAGTATAGGAACGTGAATGGAGGTGGAGGATGACATCAAGGGAGGTCTTTTTAACCCCGAAAACAACGTCCCTTTTTTCAGGCCTCAAAGGGGAGTATCAGCCTTTTGGTGGGCCCCACTTTTGGCAAAACCCCTTTAAAGGGGGTTAAAGATGGTTTTTTGTGTTGGCCCGTGTATGGCTATGAAAGGTTTTTTTGTTGGGTTTTGTGTTTATTTTCTTTGTGTTTGATTTTTTTTTATTTAGTTTTTGTTTTTAAAAATTTTAAAAAAGAATTGGGACATGTTACCCCCTGCTGCAGAGGGTTCTGTAGCTGTTAAACACTGCATGAATTATTGTACAGATTTTTTACAAGTAAAAGTTCATGTGATCGGTTGGTCTTCCATTAAACACTGGCGAGATCTGCAGTGTCTGTGACATTGTTGAAAGTTGGGTGTTGTCAGTGTCCCCGGAAAAGCCATTGTATGCTGAAAATATTTTTCTGAGGCCACTGTAAATTTGGGGGCCAGATAGGGTTGTATTTGAGGTTTTGCAAGGAACTTTTGTAATGATTTTTTAGTGAAATATGTCAAACTTCAACTAAAAAGCTTGTTGTTCCCCTTTCCCGTTTTAAATTTTAATTTTCCCCCAAAGTTTTGAATGAATCAGTAGTACATTAAGTAAAAAAATACATTGTTATCATTATTTATGACCCCCTGGGCGGGCTGATTTGGGGGGAATTGAAAAGTGTGGGATGTTCCCCTTTTATTCCTCGTGTGATACTGTTTTGTGCCTGACTCAGCGTTTATTTTTGCTGGCCTCCAGCATCGATTGACTTCCCTTGCCCTGTTTTGTAATGGAATGACACATTCCCTTTGCAATCTTCATTCTGTTGTTTTGGGCCGTTCCCAGCAAAAGGCTTTGTGAGAGTATTTTTGATAATTTAAAAACTCGTTCATCTGAATTCCCCTAGTTGTTTTTTTGAAGCTGGGTTTTTTGACGGTGGTTTCATTATTCTTCCAGTTTGTTCCAATTTGATTACTTTGCTACCAATAATCAAATGTGGGACAATTCATTCTACACAATTGTTTTCTGATGGATGACGCCTGGATTTCCAGAGTATGAAACGCAACGGATTATAAAATGCAGATTTGCTTAGGAAACAGGAAGAAAGAGAAAACAATCACCCACAACTAGAGGACTGGGTATCCTAACAATGTATCATCTCGGTATTTCTATAAATATCATGGACAAAGATAATTATGATATCATCAATGGACCGCCCCCATAGGGCGATACATTGATGAAAACAATCAAAATCATCAGAAAAAACAATGGTGTTCTTTTCTTCTATGCTATTTATGTGGGTATCTATTTCTGTGCCTTGAGATATGGCCCTGATGAATCCAGCTATCAGTGGAAGAAACGCGTTGGCTTGTGCTTTAAAGGTATAGATATGAGTGTTTCTTATCTTATATTGGACATCAGTTGGTGATTACTATAGGTTCTTCTGGTTTGAAGGCCTAGATATTTATACATCTATACACCAGTAGAGATAGAGTGTTCACTATTTTGGGTCACTCCTTTGTGCCTTGTGTTCACCTGGTATTGTATTGTAGGGTGAAATAGGGTTATTGTCTATATAGGATAGGTTCCGGTAGGGGTCATCCTTTTTGGGACGGGTTCCCCTTTGTTGGTAGGTAGGGATATAGGTTTGGTTTATGATAAGGTTAGTGTAGGGTATAATAGGTGTGATATCTACTGTATGTTTTAGTGGTAATATTAAAAGTTATATTTTAGTCAAGTATTCTCTACATTTGTATTTCTTTGAAACAGGAAGAAAGCAAGAAAATATGTATTACTGCGGGATGGATTGTATATTCTCCTTTGTAGGAACTGTATCCTTCTATTTTCTTTATATAGACACTTTGAGGGACTGCCTCAATAGGCTGGGTTCACCATGTGGGACACATTTATAAAGGCAGTTGAACCAAAAATAATGTCCTACATGCTTTATACCATGATGTGTTTTAGGGGTGTGGCTTCGGCAAAACGATGCGGTTTCATGAAGAGGGGTGTGGTTTATTGTGCGTCAGAAAATGCCCCAAATTTTGTTAGTGGCATAAAGTAACCAAAACAGCAACAGAAAACTCCTCTTGCAGGATACTAGGGGGGGAGTACATGGACCCTAAATATTTAATATATATACCCCGGATATACCAAAAAATATTGCAACATCAAAACCACAAGCCAATAGCATAAATCCTAGGGACCACAAAGCAGATAAAACTTAGCTTTTAATAAATACAAATAAAATATAAAGACAAAAAAACCTAATCTATCTAAACCAATACAAAACTTAATCCTACATCTATGGCTACCAATCAAATAATGGGAAAATCGCCCCAATAAGGGCGTTCCCAAGCCGTACCTAAACTACCAACACCCTATACTAACTATCACTGTACAAAAAAAAAACATAAACAGGACAAAAACAAAGATGTATACATTCAGTTATCCCAAATTAATCTGGATGAATTCATAAATCCGACGCGTTTCCCCCCATAGTAATTGGGGTTCATCAGGGAAAACGGGAATATGTATACAACACACTAATAACTAGTTTAGATAAACTTACTGCCCTTATTAGAAATGCAAGGATGAGTGCTGATAGACCGGTGGATCCCAGAGATAACTTATAACGGAGCCACCACACCAAGGCAGTCCACAGATGATGTGTTTTAGGGGTGTGTCCTCGGCAAAACGATGCGGTTTCCTGACGAGGGGTGTGGTTTATTGTGCGTCAGACAATGCCCCCAAATTTTGTTAGTGGCATAAAGTAAGTAAACTTAAAAAAGGTACAGTATATGATTAGACCAGAAAGTTCTAACCGGCGCCAGATTTGTAAAACTGTCTAGTCTAACTTTACACTGTCTACAAGTTAAACGCCATTAATAAATCTGGCTCATTGTCTTTTGATGCGTATTTTGCAGCAGTATTTGTAGTAAAAAAAACACGAATGGGTCCAAAACACAGAAGTACAAGCCTTTTCATTATACTTTTTCTCTGCAGACTCCACTCCTGGTTTTGGCTTACATATACTTCTGCAAAATACATGTCAAAAAGCATAGTGTGAACCAACATTGAAATAGCATTTTTGGGAATTTTATGCTTTGGAAATGCCACCAAATGCTCATTTTTGGCCAGGTTTGCACAAACCCGACGCTTTTTCCTATCCACTTCACTGTATGTCCTGCCAAAATACATTTTTTGTTATGATCTGGCATTTGTATATACCGTATACCATATATTTCAGTCTATAAGAAGCAACAGACCATAATAGGAAAAATGAAAATAACTTTTCAAGTCTGAACTGGGCTTAAAGGGTTTAACCATGAAGGCATTTCATGCCTGGTTTGTCCTGCTTGAGCTTTCAATGTGTACAAAAGGGGATGGTTATGATTTGTTTGAATTGCATAGCATGTGACGCAGCAGGCTTGACATCACCATGCTTTTCCTCACAGTGTGCTCACTGTAGTCAAACAAAGGTCTGTTTATGTAATGAGCTGTCATTAGCTACACTGTATCTGAGTGGTTAGTACTTCTGCCTTTCAGCCTAGAGGTCCTAGGTTCAAATTCCTTCAAAAACCAAACATGTAGATTTTTTTTGTCTCAATGCATGTACCTGATTGAGGTTTCTTTTTTCTTTTTATTTATTTATACTGTTTATCTAATAACTATGGAGTACAGAGGAACATAAATCCACGGCACTCAATAGATAGTGTTTAAGTGTTGATCATGTATTTACAGTGATAAATCATACATATACAAAGTACATGACTTTCAGAGGAGTAATTTAAGTCTCTTATATGGAATCTTATAAAGGTTTTGTGACTTTTAAGGTGTGACGTTTTGAATGCTGTAGCAATTATACAAAATCACAATATGGGGAACCATATGAGGTGCTTGTTTAGGTAGGACTATGAAAACCACTAAAATACAGATGTATAGAGGACTGCAGTGTAAGGCAAAAAAGCAGGCTAGTTGTGCTGCGGTGGGCAAGGGGTGCCGCACCTCTGTCTGCTCTATACTCCTTTGTATATGTATGATATAGATAGATAGATAGATAGATTCTGATTTAATGTCAGATAGTGAGAAAAACATGCATATGTGTATTTTTATATGGTGTATGTAAACTTCTGGTTTCAACTGTATGTGTATATAAGTCAATTAGGATTATCAAAATTATTTAGATTTGCCAAATGCCAGAATAATGAGCGAGAGATAATTTTTAAGGCATTTTTATTACTTTCTGCAAAGTCAAAGTTTACATACACTAGGATTACTGTGCCTTTAAACAGTTTAGGACAGCCCATATGATGATGTCATGTCTTTGGAAGCTTCTAATAGCTTTATTGGCAACATCTCAGTTCATTAGATACACACCTGTGGAAGTATTTTTATGCACATCAGAAACACACTGCTTCTGTGAAATCAGCCAAAATATCAGGAAGAAAATTGTGGACTGGTACAAGTCTGGATCATCCTTGGGTGCAATTTGAAGATACCTAAAGGTGCCTTATTAATCTGTACAAACAATTATATACAAGCACAAACAAGATGGGAATGTCCAGCCATCATACCGCTAAGGAAGGAGATTGGTTCTGTGTCTCAGGATGAGTCTTGCTTTGGGGTCCGACATGTGCATATAACCAAGAACAAAAGCAAAAGACCTAGTGAAGATGCTGGCGGAAGTTGGTAAGATTGTGTCATTTATCCACAGTGAAACAAGTACTGTATCAACATGGATTGAAAGGCCACTCTACCAGGAAGAAGCCATTACTCCAAACAAAACATATAAAAGCCAGACTAATGTCTGCAAATGCACACAGGAACAAAGACCTACTTTTTTGGAGACATGTCCTGTGGTCTGACGAAACTAAAATTGAATTGTTTGGCCATGATGACCATCGTTACATTTGGAGGAAAAAGGAGACGCTTGGAAGCCTAAGAACACCATCCCAACTGTTAAACACGGGGGTGGCAGCATCATGTTGTGGGGTTGTTTTGCTGCAGGTGGGACTGGTGCTGTCAGGGCTAAGCTGTGCTCAGACTGCAGACAGGCTGCAACAGCTGATGTGCGCTCCCTCCCTGATTACACTTGCTGCTGACAGCTCTGTGGTGAAGGGGCCCAGCCACTCCAGCAGGGGGCGAGTGCCCCAGCCAATGGGAGGACCGGAGGCCGCTCCAATCAGCTGCAGGGGCGGTATCCAGGAAATCCCATTTAAATCCCTGAAAGCTGACTGTGGCTGTGATTTTTCTGGCTACCTCGTGTTTCCTGTCAGTTATTGTGTTTTGCTTATCTGTGTACCTGACTCGGCTTGTTCTCTGACCCGGCTTGTTCCTGATTTTGGCTTGTTTCGTTGGCCCTTTCCCCGGGTTATTTCTATCCTCTGGTTCTGATTTGTGGCTTGGCGTTCCCATTTGATATTTACCGGACTGTTGATATTTCTTCTTCTGATGCCCCATCACTTTAGCAGCGCAGGGGTCGCCAGTTTCCGTCTGCGCCTAGGGAGCACGTCAAGTGCAGGACGTGGGCTGGGTTTAGTTTGGGTCAATGCACCTCCCTTGACTCCTGAGTACATAATATTTAAAGGCAAGGCATTAAAACAGTTACAACTATCTGGGGGGTTTGAGTTTGTATGGTTTTTTTTTTACTTCTTTTAAATATTTTTTACTTTAATTGTATTTTTACCTTATTTTTATCTTAATGGGGTTAGACAATACAATCACTTGATCTCTTTTATAGCATTGTATTATATTGTATATATTGTATTATAACTGTGACATGCAGCGTGTTAGGCCCTGTCAATGGCAGGGTCTAGCAGACTTTCATTAACGGGAGACCTGAAGACCATGATTTTTCTTCTGGCTTCCATGAAAACCATCAGCACCCTCTGATTATATTGTGGGGGTGCCGATGGGTGATGTGGGATTGAGGATTTGTCATAAAGCACGCCGTGATCCCCTCTATAGACCACGGTCATGCTTGTGTCTGCCTGCCTCGGGACCATTAATACTCACCTCTCCCTTCTCCTGCTCTGCTCTGTCTTCCGACTACTGGCCGGCCTGCTCCCTAGGGCGCATGTGCGCCGCCTCTCTGGGATTTAAAAGGCAAGTGCAACACTGATAGGATATTCACCGGGCACTGAGCTTTTATTACCTCACTTTCCCTTCCATCCCTTGCCAGTTGTTGGTGTGATTTAGCGTGAGAGTGGTGTTCCAGTTATTGTTCGTCTGTGTTCTGACCCCTTACCTGGACTTTAACCTTGTTCATCTGCTGTTTGTCCTGACCTTACTTCTTGGACCTGACTACGCTTCTACCTGACCCCTTTGTACCTCGCTGCACATCAGCCATCACCGTGAGTGGTCACATCAGGGGTAGCCACCTGGGGGTCTCCTGCAGCAAAGCCCAACTGACCTTGTGGCGGGCGCTGGTGAAGACTGCAGGGCTCCTTAGGACTGGTGACCAAGAGGATCCACTCCTGACCAGATTAAGTGGCTGTGATTAGAACTAGCCCCAATCCTGACTGTACATAACAGTTGGATCCTATTGCATGACGCGACACATTAGCAACCTTTCTAATGCACCATAAATATACAGCACAGAGTGGTACATTCACACTATAAGACACAATAAGTTTTTAGCCCAATTTTTAGAGTAATAAAGTGCGGTAAGAGGGTATGTTTGGTGTATACCACACTTATCAACATTTAAATAGCCAAATTGGGACATTTATCCTTTGGGGAAAATCCCTCCAAATACAAAAATTTTTGGGCCGGGTTTCCCTAAAAACCCCAATTTTTTCCCTATTCGGTTCTTTGAAATGTCCTGCCAAAATCTGGTCTGTTGTTGTTTTAAAAAGTACTTGTTGTTTACATGAAATTGTTTTATGTTTAAAATTTAAATTATTTTTTAAAAATTTGTTATTAGAAATTTGGGCCCGCAGGGGCGTTGCTAGGGCCCCTAAAACTTCCGGGGCTCGGGCCCTTTGTGTTTTTCTGGGAAAGGGCTGGGTTAAACCCAAACTTTTTTCGGCCTTTTGTAAATTGGGATTTTTTTACAGAGAAAAAACCTTTTCTTTTTCCTTGTCACTAATTTTTGACATTCCACACAGACCCCGTCCATCTCTCACAGGTCACTGTACAGTAAAAATCACCAATGACAAAATTTACTTTTTTAGAAATTCTCACCCTTTTATGCAATAACCCCTTAAAAAAAGTCACCAAAAATCACCCGAATTTTGGAGCAAACATACCCGCGAAAGATTTTTTACTAAAAAAAACCCCCCCCACAAAAAAAAGACCCCAAAAAATTACTACTTTAAAGGTCAAATTTAAAACCCGCCCGACCCTGGGCAGGGAAAGCAACCCCCCCCCATGTGGGGCTATCCCCTGCACACGGGCCCCGAGAAAAATTTTCCACCCCCATACAGGGACCCGATAGTTTGGGGTTTTTGTTGTATGTAGACTTGCAGACATATAAAAAGGGTTAAGTGTTTCATTTGTAACTCACCGGAGAGTTTTTTCTGATCAGCGTTTGTTCACTTTCCCCTTTTTTTTCCAAACCCGGTTTTACACCTTATCTGATTTTCTCCCGGCCAATAAACGTCCCGAAAGGTTTGGACACAAATATCTTAGAAACCCTCACCCTTTCCCGCAAAATCCCCTTTAATTTTTTTTTTTATTTGCGTCCATCTGTTTGGTTATAGGGGCCCCTGAAGCGTATTTTGGGGGCCCCAAAGGGAGATTTTGGGGCCCCCAGGCAGGTAAAATGGGGCCCCAGGCAGGTATGTGGGGAAAAGGCAGGTTTATAGGGGGGGGGACAGGCAGTATATGGGGCCACAGGCAGGTAAATTTGGGGACAAGGGGGGAGTATATGGAAACCCCCAGGCAAATTTATGGGGGGCCCCCAAGAAGGTTTATAGGGTCACTGTGGGCAAGTATATAGGGTCACGAGGCATATATGGGGGGTTTACGAGGAGTATATTGGGGGGGCCCCAGGCAGGGGTATGGGGGCCCCGGCAGGGGATGGAGGCCACAGGCAGGGATATGGAGGCCCCAGGCAGGGATAAAGGGGGCCCCAAAAGGGGGGGATTTGGGGCCACGGGAAATATATGGGGGCCCAGGCAGGCATATAGGGGGCACAGGCAGGGATAAGGGGGCCACGGCAGGGCAAAAAAAAGGGGCACAGGAAGGGTTTTAGGGCCCGGCCCGGGATATGGGGGCACAGGCAGGGGTAGGGGGCCCCAGGCAGGATATGGGGAACGGGCAGTGGGATGGGGGCCATTGGCAGGGCCCTATAGGGGCCAGGCAGGGGGTTAAAGGGGGCCAAAAGGCAGGGCCCTAAATTTGGGGGGCCACAGGCAGGGGGTATGGGGGCCCCCAAAACAGGCATTTAGGGGCACGGCGTTTAAATTTTTGGGGCCACAGGCAAGGGCCCGGTTTTGGGGGGCCAAAAGGCAAAGGGGTTGGGGGGGCCCCAGGGGGGTTTTAGGGGCACAGGCCCCGTTATGGGGGCCACAGGCAGGCATAAAAAAGGGCACCGGCGGGATATGGGGGCCACAGGCAGGATAAGGGGCACGGGCAGTATATGGGGGCCAAGGCAGGGTAAGGGGGCCACAAAGGGAGGGGTTTTGGGGGCCACAGGGGGCAGGCATTATAGGGGCAAGGCAGGGTATGGGGGCCACAGGCAAAGGGGTATGGGGGCCACGGCGGCGTTTTGGGGGGACAGGCGCCTTTTGGGGGCCACAAAGGAGGCATTTATGGGGCACAGGAGTATTTGGGGGCACTGGGCAGGTAATCGATGTTAAAAAATAACAAAAAATTTTTTACTCAACCCTTAAAATCCCCGGCGAGGCGTTCGTCCTCTTCCCGCCCCGCTCCTCCGGGAAACTCCTCGGGCGCAAAAGGCCCGTTGGGCGGCTGTGCGCCGAGGAGAGGCGCGTCGCGATGAATAAAATCATCGCGCGGGTGGCCCGGGTGGGCGCACGGGGCCGCGGCGGGTCCAGCGCGGTGAGGACCCCGGCGGCCCCCCCAAAAGGGCGGACCAGGCCGGTACGACACTTTCTGCGGGGCAGGGAGCGCTCGCTCTCTGCTGCAAAAAGCCCGCAGTGCATGTGCGTCCAGCGGCGCACATGCAGTGAAGAGCCCGTCGGTGCTCCGGGCCGCGCAAAAGGCCTGGAGCCCGGGGGGGACTCGGGGCATGGGTGTTTTATTCGGGGCCCGGGCCCGAATTTAAAAAAGCCCAGCGGGCGCCCCTGGTAGGGCCCTATTCCCCTGGGATCACCCTTTTTGGATTGCTGTGGCTGGCGAAAAAAGTGTTCTGTCATCCCCCTGTGTGTGGGCATCGTTGACAGGCAGCTTTAATCTCTTCCCCGCAATGCTTCCAAGGAGTGGGTGTCCGTTTTTTCACCCTTTTTTTTCAAGAAAAGTGTTTTAATTGGGGGAAAAAAAAAAGATATACACTTATGTTGTACCAAACAACGGCAGCCCAAACAATATTGTACAAAGCAATTCAAGCATAAACATGCTCATAAAATAAGTAACATACAGCAAGAGTTTGTAAGATATTGTGCAGACATAAACACGGGGGTACATGGGTTCCGTCTGCAGCAAAATTGGGTCTAACTTAAACGTAAAAAACGCAAGGAAATAGTCATAACAATATACATCACTATTATTGATATCGCAAGGATTTTGTGAAAGAGGGAAGTCAATGCCCTTATGGATGTAACCAATCCTAAATTTGCTTCTGATTTATTGAGTTTTTTTTTTTAAAGAAAAAAGGGATATGGCCAAGCCGTTGTTATCATCTGCAGACAGCTGTTTCGGGTTTTTGCCCCTTTCATTTTGCAGAAAAAGTTGCTGGCTGGTGGGTGGGGGGCAATGAGTGGTCAAAAAGGGGGAAAATGTTCCTTGGAGAGAGTACCATATAGGAGAGATATTCCCCTTTCAATATAATCTGCAGTCCTGAATGGTAGTTTGGACATAATAGCGATTTATATAAGACAAGTGACTGCTGATAAATTAGCAAGTTTATAATCGGGAAAAAAATCATCTGCTTTGGCTTTGGATTCCCTGACATATGATGATATTATTTATATCTTTAATAATAGCTACATACGATGCTGTTTTAGTTAATTTCCATTAGGTGGTGGGCCCCATTTTTTCTTTATGGGGCTTTTGGAATTCTTTTAGCCCCTGATTTTAGTGCGGTCACCCTGTCTCCAGGTTGCTCATCATCCCCTGCCACGCTGCCGCCGCTGATCATTAGGGTCATAATTCGATACCGATCGCTAAGATATTGGCTTAGGACCTTGGCGATGGCAGCGGCGCCGGGACTAACCTCCGGACACACATACAGCTGCAGGCTTCTGTGGAGCAGAGAGCGATGTCTCTTTGCTCCACAGAGTACTCTGGTGAGCCACAAGCAGGCTCACCGGAGTACCCAGTACAGGCGGCGTAAGTGTCATCATGCTGCCTGCGCGGCCTGATGACGTCACACTGCCTGTGAAGGAAGACCGGGAGTAGCGACAGCGTCAGGGAGTGGGGTAAGGTGAGTGCTGTTAGTTTTTATTTTTAACTAGCCCTATACATGTGCAGAGGAACCTATAAGCTACCTATACATGTGTAGGGGAACCTATAAGCTACATATATGTGCTGGGGAACCTATAAGCTACCTATATATGAGCAGGGGAACCTATAAGCTACATATACATGTGCAGGGGAACCTATAATCTACCTATAAGCTACCTACTGTATATACATGCTGGGGGCTCTATAAGCTACCTATATACGTGCTGTGGGAAAATTTTTAAAAAAAAAAAAAATTATCTATAAAACTATATGGCTGGGCACCTATAACCTTTTATATATATATATATAATTTTTTTAACTTATAACCTCTATATACCCTTTTGGGGTACCTATAACCTGAAACCTATAAAAAACCTTCCCCATTAGGGGACATATTAACCTCATTACATCCTACCCTACTACTAAGGACTATTACACTATATATCCACCTACTGGGGGACATATAACATACTGGGGGACCCTATTACCTACACTGGGGGACATATAACTTACTGCGTTTGAAGTCACTGATAGTCGTTAAGCCGGTTGTTAAGGCCTGAAGTCAATTGATAAGAGCTTAGCAATCTGCTCCGGGGACTAGTTGCTCAGCAGTGACTTCTCGTTCATGGCTCATGTGTAGATCCAATCACTGGCCTTTTTGGTAAACCTCCATTTACCGATTACGGTAATTAGCCCCTCACACCCGATTATAATAATAATAATAATCTTTATTTATATAGCGCCAACATATTCCGCAGCACTTTACAAATTCAAGGGTAAACGTACAGACATTACACATTAAAGTTCGTTACAGATGAGACACAAGGTGTGAGGGCCCTGCTCGTGAGAGCTTAACAATCTATTTTAGGTGTATGGGTGAAACGAAAGGGGGAGAAGTGCCAATTTACAATGGTCCAGCCTTTTTTCATAAAAAGGGGGTTGGTTTACATGAAAAATGGATGAACCTGCACCCAGACGTAAATCTATATACAGATAAGTGCCTGTGGGGTGCCCTATTTAAGGGAGTGACAAATGTGTGTGATAGCAGTTAGGGATCTTGGTAGGCCAACTGAATGATGTGTTCTCAGGGCCCTCTTAAAACTGTGAGGGGTTGTAATGTGCCTGAAACGCCCGCGGTAGATATTCCAGAGAATTGGTCCCCAAATGTGAAATCTTGGAGGGCATGGGGGGGTTGGGATGATTGATGATGTAACCTATATCAGCGCAGGCGAGGAGCGGGGGGGGGTTTGGGAGGCAGGACGAGGGGGGAGATGTAGGGGGGGAGGTTGATTAGAGTGTGTTTTATCTGTACCCCTGACTGAAGGGGCAACCAGTGCAGTGCTGAACAGGGTAGAGGCATCAGTTACGGTTGGGGAGGAGAAAGTAAGGGGCTGTGCATTCGGGGACAGATTAAAGGGAGAGTTTGCAGAGGGTAGCCCGAAAAGCAAGGAGTTCGTAGTCAAAGAGAAAGAATAGAGCGTAATGAGATTTGAGTTTTTTTCCCGGGAGAAATGGGCGGATTGGGTATGTTCTTTTTAGGTCAGGGACGGGGGGGCAAGGGGTTGGATATATGGGGTGAAGAGACAGATCAGAATCTAGTATAACCCCCATACAGCGGCCAGCTGCCTAGTATTATTGTGTTCACCCACATACAGAAACAGATATAGCAGGGTGGGGTTTGGGTTTTGGTAGAATGCGGAAAGACAGAGAAGTTCATCCATTAGTGAGGCTTAGATTTCAGATGGAGAGAAGGAGACATGAAATGTTCAGCGAGACATGCGGCCAACAGTCACTGGTGTTTAGTAGCAGGTCTGGAGTGATGCGTAACGGATGAGTGTATAATTTGGTTTCCATCAGCGTAGGCTGCGAACTTTGGAAGCCAAAACACTGATGGTTAGTGATCCAATTGTGGGCTGTGTACAATGAAAATAGAGAGTGACATAGAACTGACCCTGACGAACTCAACAGCACAGAGGGATGAAGGAGACGGAGATCGCGAAACAGAAAATGAGACAACTGCAGGAGCGATCAGAACAGGGTAAGATAAAAACCAAGTGAACAGCAGTGTCCTGAGGCCAATGGCGCTGAGCATGGTGAAGGAGAAAGGTGGGATACCACAGTGTCAAATGCTTCAGAGAGGTCCAGAAAGCAGCAACGAGTCTATTTGCCCTGTGATTTGGCAGTGAGGAGATCATTTCTGAGGACTTAACTAGAGCAGTTTCCTTGGAGTGTAGGGTTCGGTCCAAACCTGATGCAGATGGTCAGAATGAGAGTTAGTAGAGAGATATCTGGATTAGTGCTAGAGTAACCAAGCGTTCCAGAGTTTTAAGATTGAAGGGCATGTTTAGAACTGGACTTAATTAGCAGACACAGGACG
Source organism: Phyllomedusa bahiana (assembly GCA_025379985.1). Taxonomy (NCBI): domain Eukaryota; kingdom Metazoa; phylum Chordata; class Amphibia; order Anura; family Hylidae; genus Phyllomedusa; species Phyllomedusa bahiana. The sequence goes on from JAODAL010003431.1 coordinate 39,046, forward strand.
GTCCCAGAAGAGGCTTTTTTTAGTAAGGGTTATGAAGGCGTGTTTGAAGGAAGAATGGAAAGATCCCAGTGGAGAGAGACGAGGTTACAGATAGCAGTAAGTGAAAGACGAGAGCTGAGAAATAGACGGGACAAGGTGGAGGAATGGGTCATAGAGGCATGTGTGGGCGCGCAGACACAGGAGAAGCCTGACACTTCTTCCCTCTGTTTGTCGGGTCAAGGGCTGAGAGTAGATTAGAGGAACATGCAGGAGGGATGGGAGTGGGTATGTACTGGGACTGATATTAATGTTTAGTCCGATATTTTTCAATTTTCTCTTTGAAGATAAGTGGCCAGGACTTCAGCAACAGAGGTCAGTGACTGGTGGCGAGCTCTAGCCTTAGGAGGAGTGGAAGGTGTCAAAAGAGGCTATTTTGGTTGTTTGTTTAGTGTTTGAGATGAGGAGGTGAAATATTTTGTTTGGCCCATGAAGGGCAGTGTCCGTAAGTCCTGAGCATGATTTGTAGTGCAGATAGTCTCAGGTAGCTTCGACTTACCACCACAGCCGCTCACACACCTGGAACATCGCTGCAGATGGCGAGTCTGAGACTTGTGCCATGCTGCGTTCAAACTGAACTCTGGTGGCGGTGTCTGAGTGGTGCCAACATGTCCAGGTGGTTGTTGAGAGTTTCATTGTAACGTTTGACATCCTGGTCGGACAGAGAGGGAGAGATTGGGGCAGTGAGGTGTATGGTGTCTGTGAAGTTCCTTGAGTATAATGGAAGCGGCGATATTTTCGGTATGATGATGGGCAGGTTATGTCCAGAGAAGGCATGAGTAGTTAGTGATAATGAAGGAGATAAGTTTGTGTCAAGAGAGCATAATGAGAATTAGTGAAAGTTAGAAATTGAGAAAGATGACAGAAGACTCAGAACCAGAGAGTTCCCATCTTTGTGGGTTGGAGAGTTCAGTAAACATGTCGAAGACCAAGAGAAAGAGGTCAGTGGAAAGAAACTGAGAGGTCAGAAGGAGACATGGGGTCATCAATGTAGGTGATGTAGAAAACATCACCCATGTAGATGAGACAGTGGGGTATTTCAGTAAGAGGAAGTGTGGGAGCCACGCGGCAAAATGATCCAGAAAACTGGCGTGTGAGAGCCGGGGGTCTGTAGACAACTGCAACTGTGATGGTAAAATGGCCGAAGAGTCTGTGGGTGTGACTCTCAAAGGAGGGAAAGTGAGGGGAGGAGTGCAGGGGGAATGACCTGTAAGTGTCAGTGTGGAAAAGGAGTATGCCACTCCTCCACCCGCTGTTCTCAGGTCTGGGGTGTGGTTGAAGTTGAATGGCCCGCCATATTTAGGCAGCAAGGAGCCGGTTTCAATGCTGGAGCCAAGTTCTGTCTGTGATTGCCAGCATTTTGATGGAGTTGAGTAAACAGGTCACCAGAACAGCAGTGAGTTTGCTGCAACGGATCGGGCGTTACGCATCTGAGCACACTTAATAGGCAGAAAAAGAACGTACTGCGAATAACAAGCAGGTTTACGCAGGTTTCTTCTATGGGAGGCTGAGGAGGGCGAGGTCGGGAGAGCAGTGAAAGAGTTGTGGGACCGTGGTTAGAGAGATGTGTCCCCTTCAGCAAGAAGAAGAGAAATGAAAAAGACAGACAGCAGATGGTTTCATGTGATGAATATGAGTGGCTTTTGTGCAGGCTAAAATGTAGAGCTGGAGGTTTGTGGGTGGGAGGGTTGAAAAGGAGAAACTAGTGTGTGGATCGATAGTACAATATGAGGGCGAAAGAGAGATCAGCTTATATGAGGATACAATTAGTGCGTCTGTCGCGCAAGACAGAGGTGGTAAGATAGGAGGCAGATGGCTGCAAGGTAATAGTAATAGCAATCATGGAAATTAAGGAGTATGCAAGAAGAGTGCCAGGCTACTTACAAAAGAGCATTCAGTCCCGAGCTCCCTAATGCTCACGTCTGGCCATTTCTGGGATATTTCTGAGATTGTAACTTGTAATAGTCACTTATAAATTGGCACGTGAAATATGCCTCGCAGACCCTCGGTCGAAACAGACCTCAGCTCTGCAACTTGTACTCACTATGATGAGTTTCCAATTGAAGCATTAGGGCATTCAAGTGTCGTAAAACAGGTGGAAGCTACAAATAGCTCAGCAACCAAGCAGACACTTCAAGGGAATAATCTGGGATTCATGGCTACACAAACACAGGATAAATTTATGAAGAGCAGAGCTGGCTAAGATATCTAGACAAAGCATACATTTACACTGAAGCATAGACAGATTAGACATATTGATGCGGTGGTTTGCTGGGATTGCTGTATCACCAACCAAGACTGTACCATTTAAAACTAAGCAGTGACAATTAGACATCTGATTGCTGGCGTGTGGTTTTGGGCTGGGATTTGCTGTTCACCAGACAAAGACGTAACATTTAAACTACAACAGAGACAATTAAGACATATGATGCGGTGGTTGCTGGATTTGCAGATCACCACGACAAACCCTACGTACTGTGAAGACCATGAAGAGAGAAACGTAGTCAGATATATTACGGACTCCAAAGTCTGCTCATATTAAGTATTGTGGGATATATCTGAGATTGTCCACTTAAATAGTCACTTTAGAAATATTGGCACGTGAAATATTGGCCCCAGACCTCGGTCCACATACCTCCAGCTCTGCAACTTATACTCTGCTATGATTGATTCAATCGCTAGCAATCTAGGCGCATCAAGTGTCGTAAACGGATGGAGCTACAAATAACTCGCTCCAAGCAGACACATCATGGGAAAAATCTTGGATTCATGGCTACACAAATAAACACAGGATAAATTACGGGAAACAGAGCTGGGCTAAGAAATCTAGACAAAAACATACCATTTAAAACAATCAGAACAATAGACATATATGCTTGGTATTTGGACTGGGATTTGCTGTTTCACCAGACAAGACGTACCATTTACAAGTCTAAGCATAGACAATTAGTACATAAGAGCAGTGGTTGGCTGGAATCTGCGCTGTTCACCAAACAAGACGTACCCTATTTAAACTAAGCCATAGACAATTAGACATTATACGATGCGGTAGGTTTGGCTTGGATTTGCTGTTCACCAGACAAGACGTAACCTGTGAACAAGAGATGAAGATATGAGAGCGAAACGTATTCAGAGATATACGGACTCCAAAGTTCTGCTCTATTAAAGTGTGAGGATATTTCGATGATTGTTCAAGCTTTTTAAAAGTCCACTAGAAATTGGCACTGAAATATGGCCCGCAGACCTCGGTCCACAGACCTCAGCTCTGCAACTTATAAGAAACACCTCCACTTTCTTAATAATGTTGAAAATTAGACTCCTTTCTTCCATACCGAGCAACTGTGTCTCTCTCCTGCTGCCTGGCTCAGGTGACATGATGTAGTGACTTCTTGAGGATGCACATACAGCTAAAACAGCATTACTGGCCCAGGGATCAAGGGCATGTGCTCTGTATGGGATGAGCAGCAGACATTTCAGGACAGCCCCTAAAATAACTCATTTAACCAATTAGATGGCACAGTAAACATAACTGTAGTATCTAATTGATTAAGAAATGGTGGTTGCGGATTTGCACCCCTGCAACGCAACCCTTGAGTGCTGACCAGTTGTCATGATAGCTGGTTACTAATGAAGGCCTCCATGGCTGCCATCTTAGTATTACTAATGCACCCTACCTCAAGCCATTCTGCTTTACTAATGTGTTACAGAATAGTGAAAAGTGATCACACCCTTTAGTCATCAAATACCCTAGGTGTGTGTGTGGGGGGGGGGGGGTGGGGGGGGGTTAAAAATACAAATAAAAAAAGCTTTAAAAAAATTATAAAAATTCAAAACACATTTTTGCTATTTTGTTTGTAAAAAAGTAAACATAATTGTTGTTGCTACATAGAAGTCCCATCTATTAAAATGTAACATTATTTATACCATACAGTAAATACTGTAGGTTAAAAAAAAAATTCCAATTTTGCATGTATCCTAAAATGGTACCAATGAAAACTTCACGTCAGCTCACAAAAATACATGGCGCTGCAAAGCAAATTAAAAAATAAATGATTTTTGCATTGCGTCAACTCGCTCAGTTCTAATATTTTTTAAGTTAACCTTAATCCAACTCTTTCTGAATTTATGTATCTTTTTGTGTAAGGGATACAGTAGGATCCTGGAGAGATAGTTATTAGTGGTGGTGCCGCCCTTATCGGGGCAATAACCCTACAGATCTGAAGGATCTTTTGTAGGGACTTGATTAGGGAAAGTAGTGTAATTTAATTATATCTTTGGGCCTTTGGAAGATGCCTGGAACATGAGGACAATGTTATTGTGAGCAAACACTCCCGTAATATTGTTATCATTTATTGTCCCTATTTTTGGAAGCCTGGTCACCCTTGACTTATGGGTGCATAATTGTTATCTAGGTTTATATTAGTTGAAAATATCAGTGTTGTTATATATGGTGTAATGAATTATAATAAAGTTGTATTGTTTTTATTGAGGATTAAGATTTTCTGAGTTGTTCGAGAGGCCCTAATGTGCTAACTTCTTTTGTGAATTTCTAGTTTAAGTGTTCTTTTGTCCATTATGGCAAGTTTTTTGGCTGCACCTGTAAGATTGATCAGTGAGCATCTGATGCTAGAAAAGTATTTTTGGATTGTGAATTGGATTCTGAGGATAACAAAACTTTGAGCATTGGTACCGTATTTAGAGAATTGTCTTCGGCCTACCATAATAATATCAAATCATGGTGGGAGGTTCAGTCCTTTGAGAGCTATATTATGGCGGGTATAGGGACAGCTAATCTGTGTTGTACCGGCGGGTAGATCTTGTTCTCCCACATTATTGAAAAAGTGGGAAAAAGAGTTAACAGAAAGCTCTTTCACCAATGTGATTACTATTGGTGTAGGAAAAGTTTGTATATGAAAATACTAATAAATAGTTGAAGGATTATTGACCAGACTCTTAAGTTTAAGAATGATTCAGAGTTTTTGAAACTCAAATTATTATTGCGAAATTCTATTGAGTGTTATCAGTGTATGCTTAAATAACAAAAATATAAGCAGTATGTAAGAGATCTCTCTGAATTTGAGGGAAAAAAAAATTCATCCTCTGATCTGGAATCAGTACAGAGTATAGAAGACATCAGGGTGGTGGTGGAGGATCGGCTCCCAGATTTAAAAACTAGAGGGGAAAATGGGGGTTGGGGAAACAGAGAAGGTAGGAAATCAAAAACAATTTAAAATTTGGTTTACCCGAAATGACCCGTCTCCCAAATAGAAACCTTTTTAACCCTGGCATCCTCATCTTCCTCCTTTTTTTAGAGGAGGTAAGGGGAAAACACTATGGCTTACAAGATTGCAAAACCAGGTGATTATACATAAAAGAAAAAATTTTATTAAACCCCTCCCCGAGAAATTTTTTAGTGATGAAATTTTCAAAATAAATCATGAAGGGTATCCCTTTGTCCCCACAAAGGATTAACCCCTTTTTTTTGGTCAAAAGGGGTTAAATTTTTTTAAATGGGGACAAATTTTTTTTTAAATAAAAGAAAAATTAAAAAAGCGTCTTTATCTAAGGTAGCAGGGAAGATAAAAAATGGGGTTTGGATATTGTTTACTTTAGAAAAAGATATTAGATATGGGGCCCCTGTACCCACGTTAAATAAGAGTACAGGGTTTTCCCAAGTGGATTGACTGATATTGAAAATATTTTTTAGGTCCGGTTTTACCAGGAAAAAATTAAAAAAAAAAAATTTTAAAATTTTGAGTGTAAAAAAAATTTTAACAGAGGGGAAATTTAAAAACCCTTTTCTTGGCTAGAAAAAGGGTCGGGCTATATAAAAAAAAAACGTTTTAAAAAATGTTTATGGAATTGAAAAAATATTTTGGGTAGAAGGATTATTTTAAATTTTTGGTATAAAATTTTTTTCTATGAATAGGTACTTTTTTTTTATTTGCTCCTGAAAAGGGCCCCCAACCCCTTTGAAGGGAAAGGGACATTGGGTTTTACATTAAAATTGGGGCACAAAATGCGATTGTACATGTTGATTATGCCCTCGGTGATTTTGTGACTGCATTACCATCATATATTTGTGATACTTTCGACTTATTAATGAAATTGGAACGTTATTACATTAGATGATAATGCCATATTGGAGTTGATTGATGTTGAATCTTTGTACAGCAGTATAAAACATATACAGGGATTAAAGGCGGTTGAATATTTTTGCAACACATGAGTGGTTCAACATAAGGAGCGTGCAAATTTCATATTGCATCTGCTTAAATTTGTCAGATACTACCACCAGCTCAGGGATATTGCTATAGGGAGTCCATGTACTCCCACATATGCGAATCTACTCCTGGGCTGGAGAGAGGAAAGGTTGGTGTTCACAGATGCCAATGAAAAATGGACCTCATCAGTGTTATTTTGGGGTTGTTTCATAGACAATTTTTTTTGTCATGTGGAACAGCCCCAGTGACACTTTTAAAGAGTTTGTTACATCCTTCGACACCAATGAACTTGGGTTTCATGTCACGTTTGTAACTAACACATCTAAGGTTCCTTTTCTTGATGTGGATATCCAGCAGTCTCGGGAGTATCCTGTGCACTGATACCTATCGTTAACCCATAGCTACAAATAATCTATTGTGGTGGGAGGGCCATACCCATTCCCATTAAAACCTAAGTATTCCTCGAGGAGAATTTCTGAGAGTCAGATGCAACTGCTCTCATGACAATAATTTTTATGACAAAGGGTCTTTAATTGGAAAAAACATTTTTTTAAACGCGGGGTTTTTCCCTTGGATATAAACATGTGCCCAAAAGAAAGCGCGCAAATCAAGATGGACAGGGGTTTCGATTTCCAAAAAGAGAAAAATAAAGGGGAAAAATTGCTCGAATAATTGCAATGCTTGATGATAGGTGTGATGACATCTGTAAAATCTTGGAAAGTTAAAAATTGGGAACATAACCGAAAGCTCAATAAGGATCTCTGGAAATATTACCCAACAAAACCACAAGTGACTTTTTAAAGGGGGCATTCCCTATTGGGGAAAGACTCACACATACCCTTTAAAAATTTAAAATGGAAAAAAAGAGACAAAGGGTAGATAGAAAAACCCCCGGGTATCTTTTGGTGCGGGGGATTAAATTGGGAAACGCCTGTTCCTTTTTAAAAAACAAAAATAAGGTTTTTTTCAATTGGGTTTTTGGCGTTTAATTAATGGGTTAAGGGGTTTTTAAACAAAATTTTTAAATCCCCGGGTTGGGGAAATTAAAGGGGTTTTGCACTTTCCCTCTTATTTATGTGGGGAAAGCAGGGAAGGGAATTTCCCATTTCCCAAAAAGAGATCACTTAGGTGAAAAGAGACCCTTCATGAACCGGGAATGCAAGACATGTTTGGGAAAATCCAATAATATGGGCCCAAAAATGGGGTAAAAAATTTTTTTTCATTTTAGATTATTCATCCCCGCAAGACCCAGGGGGTTTTAGGGTTTAAATATTTATAAAAAAAAGGCCCGGTGGAAACACAAGCTACATCTTTTAAAAAGGGGTTTTTAAACCCCTACAAAAATCATTTTTAAAATTATGGGGCAGTAAAAAAAAGCCAAATTTTGTTAAATTGGGGGTTCATTACCTAGTCAATTTGGGGTTTTGCAGAATTTTGACTTTTTTTAACTTTTGGAAATTTTGTTTCTGCGCTGTGGAAGGGCCCGGCCCCCTTTTTTTGTTTGGCTAGGTTTGGGGGAAAACCCCTTTGGGGTCCCCGCCCCCAGGCACCCCCCGAACTGTGATTGGCTGCGACATTTTTTGCCTGTTTTGGGGTTTCACCCCCAAACCAAAACCCCCGGGAAAACGACCCCTGAGCGTGATTGGCTTCCTGCACCTCGTGTTTACTCCCTTTGAAAATTTAAAAACGAATTTTTAAAAAAGGGCTGCTGGCTCTATACTTTTCCCCCCACTAAGGGTTTAATGATCTGAAAAATTTTCTGAAAATGTTGGGCCCCAGTTTCCCCTCATATAAACGGTTACATCCTCTGTTCCCTCCAAAACCACAGTTTTTCTGCCTCAAAACTAGGGAAGGGGGGGGGTGGGCATTTTGAAATTTCCTTTCCCAAAAACCCCAGTCAAACAGTTCCTTTTTAAACCCAAAATGGAGGAGGGGGCTATTCTTTTCCAACATGTGTTTAACAGTTTTAGGGTTTTGTGAATAAACTGGGGTTTAAACACCGGGAAGGGGCTTGGGGGAGCCCCAAGTTTAAAACTCTCCGACCCCATAAGGGAAAACATTTCAGGGGGGCTCTATTTCTTCTCTCCAGGGCAACCTTTGCTTCGGGCCCCCCCCCACAGAAAAGATGATTTTAAAAGCTTCAGTGAGGGGAGACACGCCTGGGAAAGAGGAGAGAACTTCCCCCCTTGATTTCAAATTTCAATCTCATAGAAATTTAAACCAAGACACGCAGTTCAAACGATAACACCCCTTTAAAAAAGGGAAACCCTTACAATGGGGGTGGGGTTTTTTGTATGATATTGTTATTATAAAGTCCCGACCCTTTAAAATTTTGATTTTTTTGCCTTAATTTTGGGCCCTAAAGGGGTTTTGAAAAACTGTTCAAAAAAACCTTTCTCATTTTGGGGTTTATTTATCTTTTGATATGACTTACGCTAATTTATAGAGATCTATAAAGTTTGTTTTCCCCTTTTTTCTATAATTTAATACCGGCCCTCTGAAGGGTTTTAAAATTTTTATTAAAATAAAAAAAAAATTTAATTCCCGTAAAACCATAAAAAAAAACCCCTTTTACGTCGAAGCCTATTTTCCTCTAATTTAGGGGGCACTTATTTAAAAAAAAAATTTTTGGAAAACCCCTTTTTAAAAATTTTCTAAATAAAAATTTTGGTTTAAAATTTCCCTTTTTAAAGGAAATTAACCTTTAAATTTTGATTCCTCTGGTGGGTTTGGGCCACTTTGGGAAAAGTACCCTTCCCTTTTTTTTTTTTTGAGGGTTTTTTACGGAGGAACTTTGGGGGTTTAAAAAGATAGGGGGGGGTTTTTGGTGGCATTTGGGCCCAAACCTGCCTTCAGATTGGGAAAAACGGGGAGTGCCCAAGTGCGTTAGGAAGGAACAGAAAAGTTTTTTGGCGTTCCACATTTTTAACGCAAATTTTTGGCCCTTTTGTTACACCAATTTCAACATCACAGGAACCAAATTTTCATTAAAGCATTTCCCGGTTTTGGGGAAAAAATGCTGATATGGCAAAGGGTTTTTGTATAGTGATCGGGGGTTATCGGTATGGTTTTTCTACTCGGGAGTAAATATTGGTTTTGGGGTTTTGGGTATTTTTTTTTATTGGGAAAACTGTTTGGAGATCAGGGGTGTTTGCCAAATTTGCTCTGTCCCCATGGGGAAAAAAATGCAAATTACGAGGAGAATTCCTCCCCTTTTAATAGTGACGATTGGCTGATGATTAATGCCTCCTAGTACATACTGAGCCAATCACCGATGTGATGGGTGAATGCTGTTTGCAGTAGCCATGTGCCAGGTTATTAACAGGTGAACTTCATTATGGATCAGGTAAAAATTTTGGCCCCCAAAGCTATGGAAACCCCCGGGCAGCCTTTTTGGGACACCTTATTACTTACTTACCCCAGCTCCCCCGGGTCTTGACCTTAGTCCCCTGAAAGAACCTAAATAATGTAGGAAACACATCATTTCCCCCATTTTTTGTCAACCAGGACTCTTTATTGCTGAAATTAACCCCTTTTAAATTTTACCCTTTTGTCTGGAAGTAACTGTTTTATTTTTTGTAAGGAAAAACAGTAGGGTTTCCCGGAAATCATTGGTGGTGCGGGGTGCCCTTATCATTGCGTAGTTAAAATTTTGTTAATTTGGGTTTAAAAAAGGGGCACCCTTTCCCCTTTAAGTTCAAACCCAAGGGGGGGGAAAATGTGGGTGAAGGGGGAAAGAAAACAAGGGTTTTAAGCCCAGCCCCCCCCAATTTTTGGGGAATTTCCCCGGGAAAACCCCCAAAGGCAAGAACCAATCTGCTCCGGAAAGACACCCCCCTTGACCCCAGAGCCTCCACCAGACAGGATCCCGGGAAAATTTTTTAAAAAGACCCACAAAACATATTAATATTGTTTAGTTGCAGATAGTTAGCTAAGCTTTTCTTGTCCCTACAGATTTGAAGGGTCTTTTGTAAGGACTTGATTAGGGAAAGATGTCTTAGGAGTCATTTAATTATACCTCTTGGTCCGTGGAAGTTGCCTGGAACATGAGGACTATGGTACTGTGAGTAGACACTTCCCTAATATTATTACTATTGTTATTGTTTATTGTCCCTATTTTGGTAAACCTGTTCACCCTTGACTTATATGGGTGCATATTTGTTATGTAGGTATATATTAGCTGTGAGTATCAGTGTGGGGGTTGCTATATATATTTTGTAATCAATTATAATAACGTTGTATTGTTTTTATTGGGGATTAAGATTTTTGGAGAGTCCCTAACTGCTTTTTGGGAATTTTCAGTTTAGAAGGCGGCCGAATGTATGAAAGTGTCATATGTGGATTCATAAATCTGGAGTGTGGAATGCCTGGCATTACACATTTTTGTTGCATTCAAAAGTGCAGTGTCTGGCGCAGAATGCACCAAGTTTTGATGTGCGACTGTTCGTACGTCTATAGAACATGGCTACTACAAGTTTTGTGCAGATCATGCAACATAACTGGCACAGCTCCATTCATACATGTCACCCAAAGTTTTTTAAACATCTGCATACAACATAACAAAACTCTAAACATTTTGTATCACTAGAACTGTACAAACATGGAGAGTAAAACCAAGGTCATTAATAACACACTGTGAACGTCATAAAAACAAAACCCCACAAAAATGGTGCCGTTGTGTTTTTTTCATATTCCACCCTTGAAAGAATTTTCTTCTGGTTAACCTGCAAATTATGAAGAACACTAAATAGTACTATTAAAAAGAACGTCTTGTCCCACCAAAAACAAGCCTTCATAGGGCTATGTACAGCATACATAAAAATAAAAAAGTTATAAGTCTAAAGGACAAGGAAAAAAGAATGTGATGTAAAGAAAAATCCCTGTAAAGGGCTAACCCAAGTTTCCCAGGCCTCTAATTGGACAGTCTGCCTAGTGATGCAGGGATATGTATAGTGGGGGAAAAAAGTGTTGCTGTTATGTTGGCCCATTCCGCCATGCAAATCTCCTCCAGAGCAGTGATGTTTTGGGGCTGTCGCTGGGCAACACAGACTTTCAACTCCCTCCAAAGGTTTTCTATGGGGTTGAGATCTGGAGACTGGCTAGGCCACTCCAGGACCTTGAAATGCTTCTTACGAAGCCACTCCTTCATTGCCCTGGCAGTGTGCTTGGGATCATTGTCATGCTGAAAGACCCAGCCACGTTTCATCGTCAATGCCCTTGCTGATGGAAGGAGGTTTGCACTGAAAATCCCACAATACATGGCCCCATTCATTCTTCCATGTACACGGATCAGTCGTCCTGGTCCCTTTGCAGAGAAACAGCCCCAAAGCATGATGTTGCCACCCCCATGCTTCACAGTAGGTATGGTGTTCTTTGGATGCAACTCAGCATTCTTTCTCCTCCAAACACGACGAGTTGTGTTTCTATGAAACAGTTCTACTTTGTTTTCATGTGACCAATACTCTTCTGGATCATCCAAAGGCTCTCTAGCAGACGGGCCCGGACATGTACTGGCTTAAGCAGGTGGACACGTCTGGCACTGCAGGATCTGAGTCCCTGGTGGCGTAGTGTGTTACTGATTGTAGCCTCTATTACGTTGGTCCCAGCTCTCTGCAGGTCATTCAGTAGGTCCCCCCGTGTGGTTCTGGGATTTTTGCTCACCGTTCTTGTGATCATTTTGACCCCATGGGGTGAGATCTTGCGTGGAGCCCCAGATCGAGGGAGATTATCATTGGTCTTGTATGTCTTCCATTTTCTAATTATTGCTCCCACAGTTGATTTCTTCACATCAAGCTGCTTGCCTATTGCAGATTCCGTCGTCCCAGCCTCACGCAGGGCTGATGTCCTTCGACAGCTCTTTGGTCTTCACCATAGTGGAGTTTGGAGTGTGACTGTTTGAGGTTGTGGACAGGTATCTTTATACTGATAACAAGTTCAAACAGGTGTTATTACTACAGATAAAGAGTGGAGTAAAGAGGAGCCTCTTAAAGAAGAAGTTACTGGTCTGTGAAAGCCAGAAATATTGACTGTTTGTTGGTGACCAAATACTTAATTTGCAAAAAATTCTTTCCAAATCAGACAATGTGATTTTTTGGATTTTTTTCTCATTTTGTCTCTCATAGTTGAGAGACAACTATGAGAGACAAAATGAGAAAACAAATACCTATGCTGTTAATTACAGGCCTGTTGGTGGTAATGTGAGAAGACAATTGGTGGCTGACTAAATACTTTTTTTCCCCACTGTACAACCTTTGTGCGCCACATTCTGTAGAGACATATTCATAAATGTGTCTAATCTTATGAATGTGGCGCAACACGTCCCTCAAGGATTGGCGCATACAATAGTGTTGAGGTTTTGGATGTGCACCAGTTTTTGGCGAAAGACCGTTCATACAGTATATATGTCGAAAAGGGGTTAGTTTGTTCGGCAGACATCACTCCAAAAAACGAATCAGCCCCATTAATACATGTTGCCCTAGGTTCACATCATGGACAACATGTATAAATGGGGCTGCAACAGTTTTCTGGCGTGATGTACACCCAAAAAAAATGCTGCTGCCCCTGTAAAACATATTTTTAAAAAGTCTTTCGCCAAAAACTGCTGCACATCTGAAAACCTCGACAGTTTTGCATGTGCCAATTCTTAGGGGAAGCGTCGCACCACATTTATGAAGATGTCATGGCAGAATGTGGTGCACAAAAGTACTAATCCATGCCAATTTCAAACTGGCGAGACAAATTTTGGGACACGTTTTGGGGCATGTTTTTGTCTCACAGCAGGACACATTTATAATGCTTTGAGAGACATTCATACATATCACCCCATGTTTGTACATCCTGATGAACTTTTTTTTTCCAAAACACTATGCAACAAGATTGCTGTTTTGTCAGATGCTGTACAAAAACAGCATCACCCTGGAATCTGTTCTTTATCTAGACTAGAAATGCATCAGTCATATGTGAGCTGTAGAACAGTCAGATTATTTTGATTTAAAAAAAAATATTCAATTAAATTGAACATTTTATGGATGTATTGGTTTTTCTCCATATTTTACTTTAGCTACATAAACCAGAACAGGGCTGGGCCATGGCATTTTGGTTCCCTAGGCACTAAAGGTAAATTCGTTTTTTTATATTTGCTTTGCATCGCTATTTTCTGAGACAAATAACTTTTTTTTATCTATGAACTTATGTGAGGACTTGTTTTTTTTACGAATGAAAGTTTGATTTTCATTGGTAGCATTTTTCAGATTCCTGCAACATTTTGAGCACTTCTTATTAAAACATTTTTTGGAGGTAATGGCAAAGTGACCAAAAACAATCCTACAAATTTGGAGCTGGGTATTTTTTTATGCCGTTCACTGTGTGGGATAAATAAGAATATTTATTTTTTATTTTTAAAATGTGAAAACCATCCAATTCAAAATGGGTTATAAACCAATAACAATTTATTGAAAAATAATGGATAAAAGGATTGTGACACAATCTATGTGCAGCACATAGCAGCAAGTGAATGCCAAAAGAAACGTGTGAACATACGCTAACGCGTTTCGGGCAGGTAAGTTGATCCCTTACTCATAACGATCTAGAGAGAGCTATACTTTACCTATTTATATATACTACCAATGATGGTAAATATCCCAAAAAATTGCCGGACATAAACATATGAATGCAACTCACCATTCAAGCCGAATGAGAGCCCGCCACACTGCACGGCATTCCGGAACCACAATGATAAATTTACGAGCATGCGTAATAAGACCAGAATGTCTACTATGGGCAAGAGAAGTCCTGCGCAGCCGCCCATCCAACCAGGCCACGAACACAGCCGAGAGCGAGACAAAATAGCACTAAAGATGACAATATACAAGAATGGAATAACAATGCTATTGGGTGTAGTATAATCTCTCTAAATACATAAAAACAACATTATAGTTAAACATATTGGAATATGAAACATAGGAAACATAATACAAATAACTACTTAATGAAAAAACAACAGGAGTAAAAATGACATATCAATAATAACATAATGATTCACATTTGATATTCATACCCATGGAGGAAACTGTATTAAAGACAGTGATCCAGTATGCCTCACGATCCCTTAAGAGGCGCACTGTATCACCACCTCTCATAGGATTAACTATTTTTCCTATAGCTTTGATCGTGAGAGAAGAATAATCACAATTATGATGTAACATAAAATCTTTTGAAAGGCCTGATTTATTTCTATTATGTAAGGGATCCGTCCGGGGCGCACGAACAGACACAGACAGCGTGAGGCACTGACACTGATCCCAAACCCTTGTCCCTGCCTTTTGGGGTGCCGAACTCTTAATAGGTCGGCCCCAACCAGAAGACTGAGCACTTACTGAATAGCGTGGAAGACACAAGACGCAGACAAACAATACAAACACAATATGGGAACGTCAAGCAAGCCAAGTCGGTAACTAACGGGAACGCAGTACAAGTCAGAAGGCAGAGAAATAAAGTGATCCAAGCAGAGTACGGTAACCAGGGAGGCACAGAATAGAGTAGGTAGGCAAAAGACAGGGAAGGACCAGTATAACCAGCAAAGAGAGGAGACAGAAGAGCCCTTAAATACCTTCAGAAGAACCAAGGACAAAGGCAATAGGAGGAAGAAACAGAAGACCAGATAGGAAGGTAGAGCTGTCAATCACCAGGATCAAGGAGCAGGTTAACCCGTGGAGTGCTGGAAGATTCCTGGCCTAGGCGTGGGCCAGGAATCAATCAGGATAGCAGGGAAGAAAACCAGTTCACAATAGTGAACACAAATGTAAAATTATGTCAAAACCAAAGGCTTACGTCGCCCGGGCCGTGGCCGGCGACCAGAACTCAAAGCTGGGGTACTTTCTGGCATGATCATGACATATTAGAGGTGAAAGAAATGTCGTTTATATGCTCCAGGAATCTCGTCTTAAGCTTCCTAATTGTGCCCCCAATATAATGCATACGGCAGATGGAACATATGTATATGACATAATTGGAATTACAATTTAAAAACTGCTTAATGTGAAATCATTTCAAACCTGACATGTCTGTGAAGTCTTTACCTGGGGCTGCATACTTACAAGTGCGGCAAGTACGTAATCCGCACTTGAAGAAACCTTTACAAGATAGCCAATTGGAATTGTTCAATTTAGATTTAAAAAAACTGGTGGTAAGAATGTTGCCCAAAGTTTTAGCACGACGTGATACTATTCTACATCCTTGGGTGAGAACAGAATCTAATATATCATCCTCCAGCAAAATTGAAAGATGTTTTAACACTATGTTTTTAATGATTTGATATTGTTTCGTATGATCTAAGACTAGTGTTGGTATTGGAGAAGGGGAAGCTTCATTTTTAGATTTAGAATGTAATAAGTCTGTCCTAATTCTACGTTTGACTTTATTATGTGCATTAAGTAATAGATCATGTGGGTATCCTCTTTGGGCAAGTCTCTGACTAATATTTTTGGCTTCTATCTCAAAATCCACATCATGTGTACAGTTACGTCTGGCCCGTGTATACTCTCCCATAGGAATAGATTTCCGTGTGGCTTTAGAATGGAAACTGCCAAAATGAACTATAGTGTTACCTGCAGTAGGTTTGCGATACGTTTTAGTAATTATTGCCTGGTTAGAATGCCCCATGAGTTCCAAAACCAAAAAATTAATTTGATTATTATTGGCAACAAAAGTGAAAAAGAAGTTGAAAGGATTGTTATTAAGATACGCAATGAATGAGGGTATGGAAGATACATCGCTCCTCCATATAATAAGGAGGTCATCGATGTATCTGCCGTACCAGTCCACTTGGTGCATGAATGGATTGTCTTCCGTGAAAATGTATAGTTCTTCCCACCATGATACCACAAGATTGGCTAAAGATGGAGACTACTGACCCGCTCTACTGCGGGTCATAAATCAGGCGCATTCTAGCACTTTGTGGTTTACCTGTTCCAGCAGTAATGCGCCTAGAATTGCCGTAACAAAGGTATAAATCTATAGCTTTGTACGGTTCTAGTGCTCCCCGCCTTCCGCACACCCCCTGAAATCAGCTGCATTACAAAGTACCGCGGGCGCTATGTAATTCACCTGATATGAGCATACGGGAGGCATTGCAGTAATGCAAATGGGGCTGCGCCTAATGTCGGGCTGAAAATACACCAGACTTCTGCCACAGCCCCATTCATACATGTCGCCCTGTATATTGTTTGGATTATGGATTTGATGTGTTTAGTAGCAAGGTGGTATAGTTCTGTGCTAGAATATGGATACACTGATAATAAGTAGCGACATGGATAAAGATGTAGCATGGAAGGTAAATTTGCACTGAGCTATATAGTTCTTGCAGTAGGTAATGTTCAATTGCTCGTTCTATAATTTGCAATGTATGATAATCTGGCTCCTAATGGATTCAAATGCTACAAATGGTAAAATGTCACATGTGGACCGTACCCATTGCCTTGAATTTTGGCCACTAAACATTCAATAGTAAATACAAATATAGAAAGCCTTCTAATATATCTCATTTTAAAAGATCCTCTTTCTGAACTTTTTAGGCTCCTTTCCTCTTTTCCACTAACTCCTAAAATCAATATTCACTATGAAGAAATTATAAAATCCATCGTAAATGGATCAGCTTACTGTAGGATCAGATTACGTGCTGCCTATAGTTGTCTATGGAGAGGGGAGGAGGAGGGAGCTGCAGAGTGATATAAAGGTTGTGAGAGGCACACAGTGAAGCTACACAAAGCTCTATTAAAGGTTATGTCTCATTCAGAGCTTATACTTCTCTCACATATCCTCAATGCTTCTGCTACTTTTTAGGGTGTGCTATAGAGCAGAAAAGGCCAGACTAGGGGTATAGTTATCAGGAGTGCAGAGGTAGCATTTGCTACTCAGCACTGCAGTCTGAGGGGGCCCAAAGGCCATTTTGCCATATAAGAAAACAACAGTATTGTTAATTACACATGGTTGTTGGGGGGGGTCCCATTTCACTTTTTGCATCAGGGCCCAGGAGCTTTAAGTTAACCCTCTTAGATGGGCCACATAAAATCTTTAAAAGAGCTCTACCCCTTAAGCATAAATTTTCACCTGCTTTATTGTATCTACTATCCACTACCATTACAGTGATACCAAATATGTGTAGCTTTATTTTATGTCACTGGTTTTGTACCCGTGGAAAATTTGCAGTTTTGACTTTGTTTCGTTTCAATTTTATGTCAACTACCGTGTGATTTAACATGTTAAGATTGTGGCAAAATGTCACACATAGTGGCATAAAGAAATCCAACTAATACAAGGTCTAAGGTTAGACAGTTTTAACATGCGCCATATTTATCATCACTATGATAAACGTGACGCATTGTAGCATCCATACTGATTCAAACGTTATATAAAGTTATCACGTTATTTAATTCAGACTGTGAACACTGCAAAAAGAAAGAACTGGGGTTATGTTTCAATTAGGACATTATTGTAGCAAATCAATACTTATACGCAAAACGTACAAAAACAGTCCATGAAACATTCTGGGGAGAGGTGGATCCTTGGGACCAGGAGGATTAGGACCAGTAATACCACCAAAAGCCCTTCAGACTTGTGCCATGAAGAATGCCAGAGGAACACCAGAACCAGGAACATGGCAAACACAGGACGGGAGGTAGACAGGGTTCCGGACCAGGCAGGGAACACAGAACCATGGAATATTGACTGACCAGGATACAGACCAGGACCACAGATGGCTAGAGACACCAAGCAAGACCACAGCTTGCACTCAGATAACTCAGACCCTTTTTTTATTGGCTGTTCTTTATAGACAGACAGACAGGGATATGGGCGTCAGCTGCTAATGCTGAAAGCAAGTACTTAACTGTTCAAGCGTTTGCTGGAAGACACTGCAGCTGCCAGGGTCAAAGGTCATGTTATGGGTACGCATGAGGCAAGATGCCTGGTGGTGCCTGCTCATTTACATGCATGATTGGCTCACAGCCAACTGAGAGCCAACTGTGGCACAACACTTATGGGAACACCAATTTAAATGTATTTTAGTGATATTTTATATGAAAAAAAGTAAAGAAAATGATACCTGCTTTTCCAAATTTTTGCAAATTATAAAACTGGAAAATGTGAAATGCATATTGTAAGAGACCAAGGGGTAAAGTGGTTGATGGAAGGTATGTATCACCGAGGTAGCTGGCCTCGGTGATATAAAAATCCCTTTAGTTGTTGTCAGCGATGTTATGTTGCTGACCATTTGTTATTATGATAGTTCGGGTCGGGTTTTTTATGGAGCGGCCGGAGAGTTGGGTGGGAAGGTCGCTCCATACTCCAGCCCAGGCCTTACCAGGCATATATAAGGCAGCTGACACAGCTCAGGGAGGAACAGTCTGAGCAAAGCTGGAGGCTTCCTGTGAGCTGTGGAGACATCAAGCTGCCAAGGTGTTGCTGTGGAATTTGTGCCACTGACCTGGTGAGGCTGTTCCTTTATTTACAAATTTCTGTTGTTCCTGAGGAAAGGACTGCATCTGAACTGTGGTTATCATAAGATGAAGAAAGCCTGATTTTGTTTTTGTTGTTATTTGGCGTCCAGGAGACGATAAACTTTCGTTCATCTTTGCACCTTACCACCTGTGTCTGCACGTACCGTGACTGCCACTGAGCTAAAACCCCCACAATTGGTGCTTCGGATGCGGGCAGTACTCCCAAGTGCACAGGTGATTACAAGTTGGTGCTTAAGACTGTATGTCCTGGGTGAAAGCCATAGCACGCTCTGAAGGCATGGAGGAGCTCATTAAGCACCTGGTGCAGAGCAGCGCTCAGCAACAGCAGGCTTTTCAGGAGACAAACAGGGCTCAACAGGAGACTAACAAGCTCCTGGTTCAACAGATGGCTCTCCTGACAGACGCCATCAGAGCCAGGGAATCAGCGCCTTCCCCAAGCCGAGAAGACAGTAACAAGGCAAGGAGGACTGTAAGAGAAGCCCTACAAAAAATGACCCTGGATGATGATGTGGAGGCATTCCTGTCCGTGTTTGAGAGGGTAGCAGACAGGGAGAAACTGCCCCCAGAACAGTGGGCTGAGGTCCTCGCCCCGTATCTCACTGGTGAACCCCAGAAAGCCTACTATGACCTACCTCCCCAGGATGCTAAGGAGTATGGGAAACTCAAAGCCGAGATATTGGCCCGTCTGGGAGTCACATTGGCCATCCGGGCACAAAGGGTACACCGCTGGGCATTTAGCAGGGACAAGCCTCCCAGGTCCCAAATGTTTGACCTGTTCCACCTGGTCCAAAAGTGGCTACAACCAGACACCTGTACCCCTGCCCAGATGGTTGAACGTGTGGTAATGGATCGCTTTGTCCATGCTCTCTCTGAGCCCGTCCAGTGCTGGGTTGCCCAAGGGGACCCCCATAATGCAGATGAGCTGGTGAGCCTTGTAGAACGGTATGCGGCTGTCGAGCACTCCCTGGGCAGTCAGGGGGGTCTGAAGTCTCCCTACTGGGGTTTCCAAAATGGCGCTGGAACTCAACGGAGGTCGACCAAGCCTTCCAGGGATGGGCATCTAAGGATCCAGGAGGGACCATCGACATTGACCGGGAACCGAGCCCGCCCTGTTATCTGCTGGAGGTGCCAGGGTCCAGGACATATAGCGGCACACTGTCCCACTGCTTCCGAGTCCATGGACTGCTCCTTTGGGAGGCGCTGCTCTATGTTTGCCCAGCCTGTGTGCAGTGCCGTCCCTCATCTAGGCGAAGGGCCGCAGGTCTGCCGAGTGAGGGTGAATGGAGTCCTGGTGACTGGACTTTTGGACTCAGGAAGCCTGGTCACCCTAGTGACTGCTACTCTACCCCATGAACTGGTACCTGGGAAACGGGTGGGGGTGATCTGTATCCATGGGGATACTAAAGCATATCCCATGGCCCAGGTTACCCTGCATACGGACTGCGGTGGCGTGTCCCATGGGGTAGGGGTGGTGAGAGGACTTCTGCATGACATCATCATTGGGCGTGATTTCCCTCTTTTCTGGGATTTATGGGGAAAAGTTAGCACCCCTGATCGACTAGAAGGTAAAGATGGTGCTGGAGATAATATCGGTCCCACGGATCGTGGGAATGAGTTTCCATTATGTGTATTGGCTGGGGATGAGGAAGAGGAAGTATCCTCTGAGGTGATTGCCCCTGAGTTGGGAGTCTCCCGAGAGAATTTCGGGACGGCCCAACTCCGGGATTTGACTTTAAAGGGTGCCCTGGATCAGGTGACGGTGTTAAATGGGGTTCCCCAAGAGCCAGGGGCTGATACCCGGTTCCCCCATTTTGCAGTGAACAATGAGCTATTGTACCGGGTGACTAAAGTGAGGGACGAAGTGGTAGAGCAATTACTTGTCCCAGGACCTTATCGTCGTCTGGTCCTGGAATTGGCCCATTCTCATGTGTTGGGTGGTCACCTGGGGGCTGAAAAAACCCAAGAGAGGGTCCTGCAACGGTTCTACTGGCCCGGGTGCTTAAAAGAAATCCGGGAATACTGTCAGTCTTGCCCGGTTTGCCAATTAACCTCCCCGGTCGCCCACTTCCGGAGTCCACTAGTCCCCCTGCCGATTATAGAGGTCCCATTCCAACGCATCGCCATGGACATGGTAGGGCCTCTGGTGAAGTCCGCCAGAGGACATCAGTATATATTAGTGGTGGTGGATTATGCTACCCGGTACCCTGAGGCAGTGCCTCTACGGAACCCCTCTGCTAAGAGCATAGCCCGCGAGTTATTTCAGATATTCTCGCGAACGGGACTACCCGAGGAAATCCTGACCGACCAGGGGACCCCATTTATGTCAAAGGTCATGAAGGAAGTGTGCAAACTCCTAAAAATCACCCAGTTAAGAACCTCAGTATACCACCCCCAGACAGATGGCTTAGTGGAGAGGTTTAACAAAACCTTAAAATCAATGTTAAAAAAGGTAGTAGCGAAGGACGGCAGAGATTGGGACTGCCTACTCCCATATTTGCTGTTCTCAGTCAGAGAGGTTCCCCAAGCTTCCACGGGGTTTTCGCCCTTTGAATTGTTGTATGGCCGGCACCCTAGAGGGTTGCTTGATGTGGCTAAGGAGACGTGGGAGAGTGAAGCTACTCCCTATAAAAGTGTAATTGAGCATGTCATGCAAATGCAGGAGAGGATCTCCAAGGTTATGCCCATTGTGAGGGAACATTTGCTCAAGGCCCAGGAGACTCAGGCTAGAGTGTACAACCGATCAGCCCGACTTAGACAATTTCAACCAGGAGACCGTGTACTCGTACTTGTGCCCACCGTAGAGAGTAAGTTCCTGGCTAAGTGGCAGGGCCCATATGAGGTGGTGGAAAAGGTAGGCGAGGTAAACTACAAAATCCATCAGCCAGGGAAAAGGAAACCTTTCCAAATCTATCATGTTAATTTAATAAAGCCTTGGAAAGATAGAGGTCCCCCGGAAACCCCTTGCATGGTGGCCCAGCCGGAGATCAGTATTGAGGATGTTAAAATTGAGGAGGCTTTTATCCCCTTTCCAGAAACAACTGTCGGGAGTTACTGCAGCAGAATCGTGATATGTTCTCCGACTTACCCGGTCACACCCAGGTCATTGAACATGAGATACTCACAGAACCTCATGTTCGGGTAAACATCAAACCCTACCGAGTTCCGGAGGCCCGTAGGGAGGCAATTTCTGCTGAGGTAAAAAGAATGCTAAAGCTGGGAGTAATTGAGGAGGCAAAGAGTGGGTGGTCAAGCCCTATAGTCCTGGTGCCAAAACCGTCTGGCGAGTGGCGGTTCTGCAATGACTATAGGAAGTTGAATGAAGTGTCCAAATGGGATGTCTACCCGATGCCCAGGGTGGACGAACTCATTGAGAGGCTAGGACCTGCTCGGTATATTACCACCTTGGACCTAACGAAGGGCTACTGGCAGATTCCCCTTTCCAAAGAGTCTAGAGAGAAAACGGCCTTCTCCACACCAGATGGTTGTTACCAATATGTTAGGATGCCTTTCGGGTTGCAGGGAGCCCCGGCGACCTTCCAGAGGGCAATGGACAGAGTCTTAGGCCTCCACAAAGAATATGCTGCCACATATTTAGATGATATCGTCATTTTTAGCCGGGATTGGGAAAGCCACCTGGGTAAAGTCCAGGCAGTCCTAGGGGCATTAAGGAAAGCTGGTTTCACTGTGAACCCCAAAAAATGTGCCATGGCCATGGAAGAAGCGAGATATCTGGGGCATATTGTGGGGAAAGGGGAGATCAAGCCGCAGGTAAACAAGGTGGAGGCGGTGCAGAATTGGCCGCGGCCACTTACAAAAAAACAGGTTAGAGCCTTCTTGGGGATCATAGGATACTACAGGAGATTTATTCCTAATTTCGCCACAGTAGCAGCCCCTTTAACAGACCTTACAAAAGGTGCAAAGTCCGTCATGGCTAAGTGGTCTCCAGAGGCGGAAAGGGCCTTCCAAGAGCTGAAACAGGCTCTGTGTAAGCAGCCAGTGCTTGTGGCCCCAGATTTTGATAAAGAATTTATAGTGCAGACAGATGCGTCAGATGTGGGTCTGGGCGCTGTCTTATCCCAGGAAATTAACGGTGAAGAGCACCCTGTCGTATTCCTCAGTAGGAAGCTGTCGGCATTTGAGAAGAACTATGCCATAGTAGAGAAGGAGGGTCTCGCCATCAAGTGGGCTCTGGACTCTCTAAGATATTACCTTCTGGGAAGAAGATTTAGGTTAATATCTGACCATGCCCCGTTAAAATGGATGAGGGAGAGAAAAGGGAACAACGCCAGGGTCACGCGGTGGTTTCTGGCACTCCAAGACTTTGACTTCCATGTGGAGCACAGGCCAGGGAAGCTACATGGGAACGCGGACGCATTGTCGAGGGTCCATTGCTTGGTGACAGACGGTGCCCAGCCCCCCGGCTTGGGGCAGAGGGGGGGGTATGTAAGAGACCAAGTGGTAAAGTGGTTGATGGAAGGTATGTATCACCGAGGTGGCTGGCCTCGGTGATATAAAAAAACCCTTTAGTTGTTGTCAGCGATGTTATGTTGCTGACCATTTGTTATTATGGTAGTTCGGGTCCGGGTTTTTTATGGAGCGGCCGGAGAGTTGGGTGGGAAGGTCGCTCCCATACTCCAGCCCAGGCCTTACCAGGCATATATAAGGCAGCTGACACAGCTCAGGGAGGAACAGTCTGAGGAAAGCTGGAGGCTTCCTGTGAGCTGTGGAGACATCAAGCTGCCAAGGTGTTGCTGTGGAATTTGTGAGGCTGTTCCTTTATTTACAAATTTCTGTTGTTCCTGAGGAAAGGACTGCATCTGAACTGTGGTTGTCATAAGCTGAAGAAAGCCTGATTTTGTTTTTGTTGTTATTTGGCGTCCAGGAGACAATAAACTTTCGTTCATCTTTGCACCTTACCACCTGTGTCTGCACGTACCGTGACTGCCACTGAGCTAAAACCCCCACAATATATATTTAGCACCCCGGAATCAATATTTTGTAGGACCACCTTTAGCTGCAATGACAGCTGCAAGTCTGTTGCGGTATATCTCTACCAACTTTGCACATCTAAAGGCTGGAATTTTTGCCCATTCTTCTTTGGAAAATAGGTCTAGCTCAGTCAGATTGGTTGGCAAGCATTTGTGAACAGAAATTTTCAAGTCCAGTCACAGACTCTCAATGGGATTTAGGGCTGGACTTTGACTGGGCCAATTTAACACATGAATAGGCTTTGATGTAAATCAGTCCATTGTAGCTTGAATGTAT
This sequence comes from Phyllomedusa bahiana, assembly GCA_025379985.1. Taxonomy (NCBI): domain Eukaryota; kingdom Metazoa; phylum Chordata; class Amphibia; order Anura; family Hylidae; genus Phyllomedusa; species Phyllomedusa bahiana. The sequence goes on from JAODAL010003431.1 coordinate 63,086, forward strand.
GTTTAGGATCATTGTCCTGCTAGAAGGTGAACCTACTATTCTTTTGCAGCCTCTAACAGGTTTTCCTGCAATATTGCCCTGTATTTAGCTCCATCCATTTTCCCATCAACTCTGAGCAGCTTCAGATCTCTGCTGAAGCAAAGCATCCCAGGATGCTGCCACCATCAGGCTTCACAGTAGGGATGGTGTGTTCAGGGTCGTGTGCAGTTTTGGCATTCCCCCACACTTAGCATTTGGCATTTAGACAAAAAAGTTCAATTTAGGTCTCATCTGACAAGAGCCCCTTCTTCCACATGCTTGCTGTGTTCCCTACATAGCTTTTTGCAAATTACAAATAGGACTTCTTATGACTTGCTTTCAAAAAGGGCTTTCTTGCCACACTTCAGTAAAGGCCAGATTTTTGGTGTACACAACTAATAGTTTTCCTGTGGACAGATTCTCCCTCCCTAGCTGTGGATCTCTGAAGAACCTCCAGAGTGACCCTGGGCCTCTTGGCTGCTTAACTAATTAGTGTTTTTCTTGTCTGTGCTGTCACTTTTGGTTGATGGCCATGTCTTGATAGCAGTTGTGCCGTACTCTTTCCATTTATGGATGATGGATTAAACAATTCTCCATTAGAAATCTCCATTCTCCATGAGATGTTCAGAGTTTGGGGAACTTTTGTGCAACTTAATCCTGCAAAACACTTTGCCACCACTTTATCCATGAACTGTCTGGTTTGTTCCTTTATTTTTATGATGATGTTTGTTCACTAATGTTCACTAACAAACCTCTGAGACCTTTACAAAACAGCAGTAGCTTTACTGAGAAGAAATTACATGTAGATGTACTCTATTTAATAATTAGGTGACTTCTAAAGGGAATTGGTCACACTGGATTTTATGGATATCAGAGTACAAGGTGATGAATACATATGCATACCACACTTTCCACAAATACTTGCTATTTTGTGTTGAATTATCACATGAAATATAAATAAAATACATTTTAGTTTGATTCTATAATGTTTAAAAATGGGAAACAGTTCAAGGGGTATGAATACTTTTGTAATCCACGGTAGGTGCAACTTTTCTATCCAGATAAAGTAGTGCAAAATTTTGTGCAGACAAAATTGAGAGGCATACTGTAAGTGGTATTAATGAGATGAGTGTGGGCATATTTATTATTCAATAAGCAACTGCTATAAGGTGGCCCAAGGGCTCATTGGGAAAAAGATATACACATGTGGTCAAAATCTCATCCTTGATTCTCCTGGCTAAGCCATGCCAGAAAGTAGCAACAAGGGCTCGTTGTTCCACCCAAGTTCAGACGAAAGCATGCGGAGTTGCATCGTGTATTGCCTAACTGTTGACTCACCCTGACATAAGCGGAATGCTTTCAAGAAGACTTGGATGTTGACAGTCACTGGGTTCACCCGATCCCAGAAGAGTGTGTCCCAGGCCAAAGCTTTGCCAGACAGGAGACTGACCACTAATGCTACTGTAGCTCATTCATAAAGTTCCCATTGTATCGTGGCGGTAGCGACATGTGCAGTTTGGGGCCAACAGGTGCAGCACGAGGGTGACTTGCCATGGGTGAAGGTGGTGTAGACATAGCCGGAAGAAGGCTGGCTGCAAGGTTATGTACGGCTTGCACAAGCTGGTCAATTTGCTTATATAGTTGGGCCACCACAGTGGTAACATACTTGGGTTCTGGCTGAGGCACCATGGTGGGATCCATAGCTAGATTGTCCTGTAACCAGAAACTCTGGACCACCGCAAGTGGGAGGGAGCGGAATCAAAGAAGCCTCCAGCTTTCACCAGAGCTCGCCGCATAGCAGGTTGGGCTTGTACGGTGGGAGACCCCCAGGTCGCTACCCCTGATGTGAATTGCTTGTGGTGGCTGGGGTATGTGTTGTACAGAATCATCAGGCTAAAGCATAGTTGGGGACAGGCAACATAGAAAATAGCAACAGACAGTGTGTCTCGTACATGTAGTAGACTAAAGAAACAGCAAATCTCTCTGTAACAAACACCACTGATCTGGCAGAGTGGTCAGGAGGTGGACTCAAGATATAGGGTCAGTGCAATTAACCAATTACTCGCTGGCACTTCAGATTTCACAGGAAGCAGGGATGTGCATGCCGGCAGACAGCAGAGGAGCACAGAGTAGCAGGAACGGGAAGAGATAAGTAAGATGTAGCAGAGGCACAGGGGACATGAGCGCGTCCTCGGCCACACATGGGGGCCATGGCACGACACATGACACTTTATATGCTTCATTTTTGCATCTGTAAATAGAGAGCTGATGTGACTTGCCAAATAGCTTGTTTTGTCTCATCTGTTAAAAGGATATTCTCTCAGAAGCTTTATGGCTTGTCAATATGGATTTTTTATTCTTTGCTTTCAACAATTGTTTCCTCCTCAGTCGTGTTCCATTAAGTCCACTTTGTCAAAAACAGCGATGGATGGTGTAATCTTACTAATGTACCTTGACCTTGGAGTTCACCTCTATTCTCTTTGGAAGTTTTTCTTGGATTATTGCTTACCATACTTATTATCTGGCTCTTCAGTTTGTCATCAATTTTCCTCTTGCGGCCATGTCCTGACTGGTTGGCTATGTTCCCATAGACTTTAAACATCTGAATAATGTGTATAACTGTATTAACACTAATATCAAGCTGTTTGGAGATGGTTTTGTAGTTCTTACCTTCAACATGTTTGTCTATAATTTTCTTTCTAACCTCCTGAGACAACTGTCTCCTTATCTTCCACTGATCCATTTTCAGTGTGGTACACACCATGATACCAAACAGCACAAGGACTACTTTTTAACCTTTAAGTAGGTAGACTGACTGATTAGTTTGAAGACACCTGTGATGCTAATTACATGACACACCTTAGATTAGCATGTCCCTATGATCAAAATTTCAGTAATTATCATCATTTTTGTCCAGGCCAGTTTCATTTATTTTTATTTTTCCTTTTTGGTTGAAGCATAATTCAGACACAATTCCGATCCCCATTCAGAGCCGCTGTCATAGGTTTTGTAAGAAATCCTGGACAAAAGAGAGCACCTTGTAGCGTGCACTTGTACTCTGAAGCCCTAGCACTATAGAGGAGTCATACTTTATCTTTGTACCGGCAAGTTAAATTTGCAAACTAATTGAAAAAGTGCTTACATGGTACATTAACATTCTGATTACATGACCTTGAATTAATGTCCTTCTGAAGAATAGGAGCTAGAGGGAAATGTATGAAAACTGTCTAGGTGTAAAATTATTTTTGTTGCCCACAGCAACCAATCAGAGCTCCTCTTTCAATTTATATAGTGCTCTGGAAAAATGAAAGGGGAGCTCTGGTTGCTATGGGCAAGAAAGTCTTAGACCTAGACAGTTTTCATACATGTGGCCTTAGCTGTGGAAGTGAATGCAATAACATGGGCATTTAGGCCCCCGACAGACTTTGCCTTTCCATTCACCAGCCTATCCTCTTGCCCATCTTAACGTTTATTACACACTTGCTTTTGTGTGGCTAGTTATTTCTGTTTTATCTACTTTTGTCATGGCTTGATAAATCTCCAGAATCCTAGTCACTATAAATTGTTATATTATTGCACTCTAGAAATCTATCCAGACCGTTTTCGAACTCTGTTAGTGAATTCACCATGACAAGTTCCTCTGGCAGAGAGTTTCAGTCTCACTGCTCTTACAGTAAAGAATCCTTTTATAGGTTTAGGTAGAAACTTTCTTTCCTCTAGGCGTAGAGGATGCCTCCTTGTTCTCGATACAGTCCTGAGTATAAATAGATCTTGGGAGAGATCTCTATATTGACCCTTGATAATGATATATTTATACATATCAATTATGTCACCCCGAAGCCATCTTTTTTTCTAAACTAAATAACCCTAATCTTGCTAATCTTTCTGAGTATTGCTATGGGCAACATGGACAGTTTTGCTGCTAGACAGTTTTCATAAACATTGATATAAGTATATATATCTATTACATGATGGACACCAATGACACATGAAGGACCCCATTGATTAGAAGAAGGTCAGTTTGGTTGCCATTATGATGCCAGTCATTCTAATGGAAACAATAGTATACCATGTATTTTTTTACAGAGTCTGCAACGGAGGCTCCTAAGGGAATTTCTGACACAGATGTGAATTGGGCTGACAAACCTTACAGTGAATGTCTACCTTTACGCTGTGCTGATTAATTTCACAGTTTATCTTTATAGCTTTTGAAACTCATTTTCTCTAAGCTAAAAATAAGTGGCAGAACTCTAAAGTTAGAGAAGTTGCATGAGTCTTCATTCATCTCCATGTAATGTTTTCTGTGCTAGTTTGTGCTTTTCCTGTGCTGTATGTAATCTCCTTTCTCTGCAGCAAAGTGGCAGCATATACTGTTTGAAAGCTGATTCCCTTTACTCTGTCAAACCAAAAGCCCCAGGATGCTTTGCTGTGATTTGTCTATCTAAATCAAAATTGGAGTGTAAAAACTAAAACTTAGCTTTTAAGGATTATGCGATAATAAAATGAGCAACAATAATAGATATTATTATTATTATTATTATCAATATCAATTACCTATTCAAAACAATAAGGGCTTGTCCCCACTGCACCGGTTTGCAGCCAGTTTTTCAGACGGTTTGCGGTTTTGCAAACCGTCTGAAAAACCAGCCGCAAACTTTTACATGGGGCCTCGATGGAAAACCCGTGCAGCAGTCCCCACTGCACAGGTTTTCCGCCCAACGGTTTTTCAAACATTGTTGATGTTCATTCTTCCATCTGGTTTTCGGACGGTTTATGAACATCTCAATGGGAAGGGAGAGGGCTCTCTCTCAACCGCGGAGAAAAGCCGTCATCCTGCGGCCGTGTGCACGGCACAAAAACCGGACAAATACCGGTCGGATAAACCGACCGGTATTTGTCCTGTGCCGTGGGGATGAGCCCTAAGTGTAAACCAGACTGGGATAAATACAAAAAGGTCACAAATAGTGTAAGGAAGACAAATTTGTTAGGATCAGCATCAAATACCTTATTGTTAGGGATTTCTAGGGGACAGGTTCCTGACGGCGTCACCTATGTCAGGGCAGTTACTTTGTGTGTACATGTGAGGGTGACATTAGTTTCTACAGGGCTAAATAGTGTCAAGTGTAAACCAGTCTGGGATACATAAAAAATGTCACAAATAGCGTGAGGAGGGCTCTTTATTATAAAGATAGAGAAGAAAAATATTTGCCCTATTTATCCCTAAGTAATGCCACCTTCACACGTACACACGGAGTAACCGCCTGGACAAGGGCGACTCTGTTTGAATTCTGTCCCTAATTGAAAAGCCCTAACAATAAGATATATATGACACTGACCCTAACAAATTTGCCCTTCTTTTTTCCTCCTAACAGTATTTGTGACATTTTTCTATGTATCCCAGGTTTACCCTTATTGTTTTGAATAGGTAATTCATATTGATTACATGCTCTGTTTTTATCGTTCATTTTATTATTGCATATTAAAATCAAAAATGTAATTTTCATATTCCAATTTTGATTAAGATTGTCTTACCGTTTTTGGAGCTTTTTTCTGAATTCATGTTATCAAAGCCCCCATCAGAAATTTCAGAGCCCCATACAGCTTAAGCGTCATCCCACCTCCCCCACTTTCGAAAAAGAAAAAAATATTTGTAGAGTGAGCAAGAAAAAAAAATACATTATGCAATTGTTTTTGGGTTAAATTCTTGTTGGATTTTACAACATACAGTTTAATTTTGCGGGTCAGTACATAAACAAGAGCCAACAAACACCATTGCATGATTACCACGTGTCACAACTATGTCACCACTAAGGTCACTATAATGTTACTGACCAAACCAGTATACCAATATAGAAAACAGTTAAACAGGTTTAAGAGTGACTTACCTGTGCAGCAGTGAGACAATATGAAGAAGAACCCACATGGTCTGAAACGTGTATGGTTATGTTTTAATCTTTGTATATGAATTAATAAACTTTTATACATATTATTTGTCTGGATTACCCATATGAATTATTGGCAAATAACAAAAATATGCAAAGACCAAATAATACCCCACATATCACTACCATATGGTGACTAATACCACTATAATGTTACTGACAAAACCAGTATACACAGACCAATATTACCAATAACAACATACAAAGACTAAATAGTACCACCACATCATCACCACATATCTCCACCATAAAGATATTGAATAATAGTACCATACTGTTACTGAATATAAACCAGTATACCCAGACCAATATTACCTATAACAACAATACACAAAGACCAAATAATACCAAAACATCATCACCACATATCTCCACCATAAAGTGACTGAATAATGACACCATACTCTTACTGAATATAAACCATTGCACCAAGACCAATTTTCCTGCCATATAGTGACCCTATAGTGATAGATACAAGTTCACACAGGTGCTCTGTAGACAGTGCAGTTACATTCAGGGACTCACAGGTGACGACATATCTGATGAGTTGTTCACTTTCCTTTTTCTTCTCCATCCGGTCCAGATCACCATGACAACGTCTCCTGACCACGACTCATCCCTGCAGAATTCACAACACAACCACTTGAGACTTTTCACTTCTCTTTTTTTTTCCCACCTTTGTCTCCCCTATGTACACTATGTCCATAGTTCCCCAAATAGGTACATAAGCCCCAGGTCCCCAATTAGGGAAGTACAGCTGGTACTGCCATATGAGGCCCAGTCAGTGATGTCATCTCACTGGCTGCACTGCTTCCTGTCCTAGGCCCAAAGTCTAAAGCATCCGGCTTGGGGCCTAAAGCAGGCGGAAACGCCGGGGGAGCGTGGAAAGGTGAGTATTATTATTTTTTTTATCTCCAAGGGGCTGAATATATTGTAATATATGTACTTGGGGATCCTTATATAGCTACCTACCGACAGGCCCTTATATAGCAGCTATATAGGGGCCTCCCAGTAGGTAGGTAGTTATATAGGTGCCCCACGTAGTTAGGTAGCTATATTATAAATACCTACTTACTGGGAGGCCACTTTAGCTACCTACCTACTAGGGGGCCTCTATATAGCTACTTACCTACTGTGGAGCAAGTATCTGCCTACCCACATACAGAGGAGGCCCTATATACCTACCTATTGGGGGCCCTTTATATCTATTTACCAACTCGGGGTCCTATGTAGTGGGGAAACTCTATATACCTATCTATTTGAAGGAGCCATATATACCTACCTAACTTCTGGGGGCCTTATATAACAACCTACTTGTTTGGGGGCTATATATCTACTTACCTACTGGGTGGATAAATATAACTACCTACCTAACAGGGTACATTCAAGAGGGCCCTATATATTTATTTACTTACTGGGAGCCCTATATAAATAACTACTTATGGGGGGGGCCTTAAACCTACCTACCGAGGGGGGCCTATATAGATAAACTGAACATTGTAAAATCCAATAATAACTAATCCCAAAAACAATGGCATGGTTGTACTTATTTTTCTTGTTCACACTACGAAGAATTTTTTTTTTTTGGGGGGGGGGGGTCTAGACGCTTTGGCTGTATGGAGCTTGAAATTTCTGATGGTGACCCTGCCTGTGAGTCTTGCTTTTGCTGCCATTGCATAATTTTTGACAGCTCTCAGTATACAAATCCGTATAACTTTAGCTGTCAATCACTGTGTGTGGCAGAGAAAGCACAGGTTTTCTTTCTGAGTTTGTATATTGTGAGAACTGTCAATCATTGTGTGTGGGTGGAGTAAACATGACTCACATGCTTTTTCTCTGAGTTTGGCTCACAGGCTTTCTTTCGTTTTTATACTGTAAGAACTGTCAGTCACTGTGTGTGCATGAGGTAAAGAGGATTCACAGGTTCTTTTCTCTGAGTTTTTATACACTGAGAACTTTCAGTCTTTCTGTGTGGGTGGAGAAAACAGGACTCACATGCTTTTTTTGTGAGTTGGGAATGCAGGACTCGCAGGCTTTCTTTATGAGTCCTGGCAGCACTTAAACAGCTTTTTATGCAAAACCCTGTAACAAATCATGAAAATCTATATATCCCCAAGCTTGTTTTTTTCTAAGGAAAGATTTCAATTAAATGCTCTGGCAATTTAAAAATGTAATCCAAGTTTATATTTTGTGTCATGAAGGACGTTTTTGCTTGAATTTTTTATCAAAATTTTAAACAGATCAGAAAGATTGAACAAAAGTAGCATTTTCCATAGAAAAAAAATCCTACTCTATTCCCATTTCTGGGATCCATTTCTAAAAGGAAAATGTCCACTTGGTTGCATCATGTGAACTTGGCCTCCATGTTTTTATTTATCCCTGCATGTAAGACAATCTGAAATTACTGGCCCTTTAAAGGATGTAAAAAAAAATCCTTTAATTAAGTACATAATAAGCTAAGCTGAAGTTAGCAGGCGAGTGTGAAAAGCAAACGTAGAACATTATCTCATTGTGAAAGGAGAGGAGTTGGCAGGTCGCTGCTGTAGTCAGTCTCAGGCTTCCCTTGTCTGCTGATGATTAGCGAGAGCTGCTGACATCATTCAGCTTATAGATCCCTCCTTGTGAAGCTTCATTCAATCCCAGGATCTCACTTTAGTTAAGCCTATTTTATAAATAGATAATTGTCTGGGATGCCATCTGCAAAAATTATCATTAATTTACGTATGGAATATAGCAATCATTTTATATCAGATAAATTCTTCTTTATTTATTACTCTATATAGACTTATGAGATATATATCAATCTTGATAATATAAATGAGGCTCCAGTATAAATCTTTTCACCATTCCTACCTCACCTATAATGTCGAAGGAAAAAATGATTGTATTGCAAATGCTGATAAAGTGCGTTATCAATGTGCGAAATGCAGGATGTACTGTGGTGGGAAACAAATTGCTATAGTGTTGAGAGGCAGCAGATGTTAACCACTGTACCACTTTTCTACCTGGCAGCACAGTGGCGATTTATAATAATACAAGTGGAATTCATTGGATACTTGATTGCATGGGATGATTTTTCTCAGCAGGTCAGGGCAGTTGACTGGTGCTAGTTTCTGTGTGTAAACCATATGACATAAATTTCACATGACAATCAAATATTTTTGATTATATATGTTAATATTTTCCATCCAAATGTAAATATTCTAAAATAGTTACTTACATATTTAGTACTCAATTAAAAAATACATATGTCCATCAAGTTTAACTAAGTGTGGGGAAAGATGTGGATGGAGGGAGGGGTGTCAGAAAAACCCTGCCGGCTCACTCGAGGGTCGATGGCCTGACTTGGGGTGTATCGTGACAAGGTTAGCCAGATACTGTTTCATAGTTAACCAGTGTCCACATGGACACAGGAAGACCCAGGGAGTCTGGGACGGCTGGGAGAGATCTGTTTACCCACGCTGGTTAACCAGTGCTATGCCAGCCCAATAAACTGCCACCAGCCCCTCATTTGGTTATAAGACCGGTCCGTTACCAACTTACAACAAGGCCAGGAACCAGCCTTGGGTGTAGCTATATTTTAAAGGCGGGTGAGGCTGATGATCAAGACAGACTAGCCCGGATTAAAGTTTATAGATTTAATTCGCCTTGGAGTGGGCACTAGACAGACAATATATACATAGGGACAATACTATACAGATATTGGTCAGAGGTGCAAATATGAGTATGGTTACAAACAAAGGCAGTAAGATGTGTCTGTTACCTTGGGTTGGCTTGGTGCTGGGCCTACATGGGGGGGGGGGGGGTAATGTGGCCTTGCTTATGTGTGGGTGCTCCTGGAATGCTGGTGCCAGGTACCCCCCTTCCTGAAAGCAACCATGGGCAAACCTGGGCTTCTGCTTATAACAGTAATGGGATAGCCCACGTTGCAGCCCCCCCCTACACTCCCCCTCACACCCCTGTAACAGTCTACAAACTCCTCCCTCTCTGGCCATGCCACTTTTTGATTGAAACACAAAATGGACCATACCGTGGCAGGGCATTGTGACAGAACTGAGCCAGTGGCACCATCAGAACCGGTTGGGCCTAAACTACGCCCTGGTACCACACATGCCTATCTTATTGGCTTTCTAAGGCCAGCTTTGTGTTTCTCTCTTCCCCTGCATCCTACAAATATGGGAGTGGCAGCTATATGCATGGGGACTTTCATATTTTAAAATATGAAACCGGGGTAGACCTGTTATGAACATCTCTCCCATAAATCTTTATGAAATATCGGTGTCTTTGTGTCTGCCAAGGCCCTTTGAACCTGGAGGTCTCAGAGTAAGTGTGTTTTCAGATGCTAATGAATTTGAATGAGGATCCTTTCATGTGCTGACCTCCTGCTAGGATGATCCCTCTCTGTCCTTTGTTCGCCTGGGCTGAATGTCTCCTGCATAATTGACATGTTCCTCTGGAAGGGCATTTGCAAAGCATCTGAGCTGGGGCTAATTAATTGGGGCTTCCTGGTGGAGCTGGGGTGATTTCTGCAATCTGAGTGACTTGAGTTATGAAGATGGAGGGGGGGATGACTTGTCATTTTTGAGTCAATTTTCCTCACAACGCGGTTAGGAAAATTTTAAGCTTTATTTCTAGTGCTGATTAAAGCTTTTGAACTGAAGAAACAGTCTGCCGAAAGGAATATTTCAGTTCTGATCCCAAAGTTGCCATCAGACTAGATCTAAACATTTTGTACATGTCACAGGTGACAGTAGTGGATCCTCTAGGTCACTGTGAGAGATGGCTTATTGAACCACGCCGGGGACCGAAGTCTAAGGAGCCCCCCAGTACTCAACAGAGCAGAATCAGAATCAAGGTTGCTTTACAAGATTTCAGCCCATGAAAGAAGGTCTGACTAGTTATCTTGATGGGATGAAACAAAATGACGAAGATAGTTCCCAAGAATTGATTAACTCTTTCAACTTGTCCGTTGGATTGAGGGTGGTAAGCACATGTCTAATTTGACTTGTAGTCAGGAACAGAATGCAGAATTTAGAAACGAATTGAACCCTTTGATTAGACACAATATGCACAGGAAGTCCACGCAGGTGGAATATTTACTGGAAGAAATGGGAGGAGAAGCTACGGAGCAGTAGGTAGACCAGGAAGTGGCACGAAATGGGACATCTTGGAAAAACGATCTGATGACTGGGTGATTAGAGGAGGGTGGTAAATTCATAATAAAGTCCATAGCAATGTGAGTACATAATTTTTCAGGTACGGGCAAGGGAAGAAGCAGTCGGACGGGTTTGAGACAAGGTGATTTATTGTGGGCACAACAGGAACGAAAGAGAGAACAAAATCTTTGACATCTTAGACAAGATTAGGCCACCAATAGAGCTGCAAAATCAATAATAAAGATGGTTGGCTAGCTTGGACGAGTGACCCCATTTAAGAATTATTTTCCTTAAGGCTGGAAGAACAAGGGTTTTCCCCTGAGGAATCTGCTGGAGGTTGTTGGGAGCTGCAGCAATCAAGCATTTTGGTGGAATGATGTGCTAAGGAGTGGAGTCGAGGCCAATTATATCTGAGGAAAAGGAAAAAGCATTTCTTGATTCCTTATGGTATCGTTTTTTGTGCGGAAGAGAACGTTTTTGAAAAAAATGCAGGATATGGTTTTGCCCCTAGGAGTCTTCGATGTGAAAACAGCTCTGGCTTCCAGGAAAGGGGAAACTACATCTAAGTAGAAGAGTTTTTCTGGATCCAGGCAAATTAGAATTGGTGCTGTGACAAACTCGGCTTTAAGACCGGCAACGGTTTCTTCTGCTACAGGTGGCCAGAGTTTAGGGTTGAAGTTTTTTTAGTCAGTGCCACTATGGGGGCTGTCAGAATCGAGAAATGGAGAATAAATTGATGATAATAGTTCGCAAACCCCAGGCAGCACTGGATCGCTCATTCCTATAGGTCACGGCCATTGAAGGACAGCAGACTTTTTGGCAGGATCCATTTGCAGACCTCTATCAGAGATGATGTACCTCAGGAACGGTAGACTGGTCTGTTCAAAAACACATTTCTCCAGTTTCGCGTAGAGGTGGTTGGCCCATTAGTGTCTTAGAACCAGGTGCATCTGGTCACAATGAGACTTGAGATCAGGAGAAAAGATCAAGATGTCATGAAGATATACTACCACACAAACATATAGGAGGACTCGGAAGACTTTATTGACAAAGTCCTGGAAGATGTCTGGAGCATTGCAGAGGCCAAAGGGCATCACTAGATACTCGAAAATGCCCATCACAAGTGTTAAGGGCGGTCTTCCATTTGTCACCTTAATGGATACAGATCAGGTTGTAGGCTCCACCCAAGTTGAGTTTAGTGAAGATTCTGGCTCCATGTTTATGATCAAAGAGCTCAGAGATCAGGGTAAGGGATATTGATTTTTGATGGTGATCTCATTTAAGCCCCTGTAATCAATGCAGGGGTGAAGAGATCAATCCTTCCTTTCTACGAAGAAAAACCCAGCTCAGGCAGGAGAAGAGGCTTCCGTATAAAGTACCTTTGCAAATTTTCCTTGATATAGGCTGATGTGGCTTGGGTTTCGGGCACAGACAAGGGGTACACTCTACCTCGGGGAGGCATCGTGCCAAGCATAATATCTATCGGGCAGTCATAGGCTGGAAGAGGCAGAAGAGTCTCTCTTTGTTTCTCACTGAAGACATCTGCAAACTATTGATATGGAGTCAGAAGGCCGGAGAGCGACCACAAAAATCACTGACCGAACCAGAATCCAGGAAGGCACAAACTTCAGTCTCAGCACCAGATGGGGAACTGAGCATGACTGGCTTGGTCAAACAAGGAGAGGTTGCATCTTCACGCAGGACCGCCTTTGCCAAGGAGTCTACAGTCATGGCCAAAAGTTTTGAGAATGACACAAATATGATATTTTCACCTGATCTGTTGCCCTCTGGTTTTTATGTGTGTTTGTCAGATGTTTTTATCAGATAGAGAAATACAAGTGCAATCATTTTATGATTAACAAAAGCTTTTATTGACAGTTAGAATGAGTTAATGCAGCAAGTCAATATTTGCAGTGTTGACCCTTTTTCTTCAGGACCTCTGCAATTCTCCCTGGCATGCTCTCAACCAACTTCTGGACCAAATCCTGACTGATAGCAGTCCATTCTTGCACAATCAATGCTTGCATTTTGTCACAATTTGTTGGTTTTTGTTTGTCCACCGTCTCTTGATGATTGACCACAAGTTCTCAATGGGATTAAGATCTGGAGAGTTTCCAGGCCATGGACCCAAAATCTCTATGTTTTGTTCCCTGAGCCATTTAGTTATCACCTTTGCTTTATGGCAAGGTGCTCCAACATGCTGGAAAAGGTATTGTTGATCACCAAACTGCTCTTGGACGGTTGGGAGAAGTTGCTCTTAGAGGACATTCTGGTACCATTCTTTATTAATGGATGTGTTTTTAGGCAAGACTGTTAGAGAGCCGATTCCCTTGGCTGAGAAGCAACCCCACACATGAATGGTTTCTGGATGCTTTACAGTTGGCATGAGGCAAGACTGGTGGTATCGCTCACCTTGTCTTCTCCGAACAAGCTGTTTTCCAGATGTTCCAAACATTCGGAAAGGGGATTCATCAGAGAAAATGACTTTACCCCAGTCCTCAGCAGTCCATTCCCTGTACCTTTGGCAGAATATCAGTCTGTCCCTGATGTTTTTTTCTGGAGACAAGTGGCTTCTTTGCTGCCCTCCTTGACACCAGGCCTTGCTCCATGAGTCTCCGCCTCCACAGTGCGTGCAGATGCACTCACACCTGCCTGCTGCCATTGCTGAGCAAGCTCTGCACTGCTGGTAGCCCGATTCCGAAGCTGAAACACTTTTAAGAGACGGTCCTGGCGCTTGCTGGTCTTTCTTGGGCGCCCTGGAGCCTTTTTGGCAACAATGGAACCTCTCTCCTTGAATTCCTTGATGATGCGATAGATTGTTGACTGAGGTGCAATCTTTCTAGCTGCGATACTCTCCCTATTAGGCCAGTTTTGTGCAGTGCAATGATGACTGCACGTGTTTCTTTCGAGATAACCATGTTTAACAGAAGAGAAACAATGATGCCAAGCACCAGCCTCCTTTAAAGTGTCCAGTGGTGTGATTCTTACTTAATCATGACAGATTGATCTCCAGACCTGTCCTCATCAACACCCACACCTGTGTTAATGGAGCAATCACTGAAACAATGTTAGCTGGTCCTTTTAAGGCAGGCCTGCAATGAAGTTGAAATGTGTTTTGGGGGAAAAAGTTCATTTTCTAGGCAACTATTGACTTTGCAATTAATTGCTGTTAAGCTGATCACTCTTTATAACATTCTGGAGTATATGCAAATTGCCATTATAAAACCTGATGCATAGACTTTGTAAAAATTAACATTTGTATCATTATCAAAACTTTTGGCCATGACTGTAGGTGCTGAAGTTTCCCGGAGGAACTGGACAGTCTTTTAGAAAAGGAACTTGGCTGCCGCAATACCAGCAGAGATTCTGGAGATATCTGTGAGTGCGTTCTTTCTCAGATACATGGGCTTTCTTCATTTGCATGGGCTTCTCATGCGGAACATCATGAGGGAGGTCCATCTTTAATTCTACCTATAAGACTTTCCCAAAAAACCATTACGAGAGCCTTGCTATTCCAGGCTAGCTCAGAGGCAAGCATGCGAAACTGAATAGCATATTGGTCCACTATAGAATCACGTTAATATAGACGAAGCAGTAAAGACGCAACAAAGGAGGCGTGCACTAGTTTTTCGAAGACTCTGCGGAATACGTCTAGGAAGAATTGTAAGGTGAGCATCAATGGATCCCCTCGCTCCAAGAGGGGGTGGCTCAGGCAGGGCTTTGTCAGACAGGAGACTAATCACAAAGGCCACCTTGGCATGGTCAGAGGGGAACTGGTGCGCCATCATTTCCAGGTGAATGGTACACTGGTTTAGGAAACCCCGGAAACTGTTGGGGTTCCCATTGTAGCGTGATGGTAGTGGAAAATGCAGAGCAGGACTTGCAGCAACACCTGGAGGCTGAGTCACCACAGGCATTGATGTAGCTATGAATGTCTTACAGCATATCAAATAATTGTTTTTGGTGGAGACCTTGGGTTACTTCAACAGTTATATCCTGGAGATCAGACAGGGGCACTTTGGTGGGATCCATGGCCAGTGTATACTGTCACAGATGACAGTAGTGGATCCTCTAGGTCACTGCAAGAGATGACTTATTAAACCACGGCAGAGAGCGGGGTCTAAGGAGCCCCCTGGTATTCAGCATAGCCCGCCACAAGGCAGTATGGACTTCGCTGCAGAGGACTCACAGGTCACTACCTCTGACGTGGCCCCTCACGGTGACAGCGAAGGTGCTTTCGTGGTACAGGGGGTGCAGGCAAGATCTGGTTGATATACAAGCAGAATGGTCAGGGCTAGGGGCAGGCAGAGAATAGTCTTAGTCACAAGCAGAGGTCAAAATCTGGATAGCATAAATGAAGCATGATAATCACTAGAAGAATACACCAAAACACTGGTGAGAGTGAGAGGGGGAAGACCTAACAAACCTGATTGGCAATCAGTTGAGCATTGGCCCTTTACATTTCGGAGAATCACTGAACGTGCACCCCAGGAAATAGGAATACAGGTGCTGACCAGAGTCGGTGAGCGGGATCGGAGGAAGAGCAGTGAGAAGAGAGTAACAAACACATCCACAGTCCAGAGGGGATCGTGGCTCACATTGTGATAATACAGCTACATAAGTAATACTTTTATTAAGTAGTAAGTAGTTATCTAAGCCTTTCTTGAAACCCTCAACTTTTCCTGCTGTGACCAGCTCCTGACGCGGCTTTTCCACAGATTCACAGTTCTCATGATAAAGAAGGCTTTTCTCCTCTGGAGATTGAATCCTTTTTTCTCCAGACGGAAGGAATGTCCTGTTGTCTTTTGAGGGGTTTTACATGAAATAGCTTTTCACCATACTTTTTGTAAGGGCCATTTGTATGCTGTACTTAAATTAATTAATCATATCTCCCCGGAGCCATCTATTCTCAAGACTAAATAGGTTTCATTCTTTCAACCTTTCTTCATAACCAAGTTACTCCATTCCCTTAATTAGTTTAGTTACTTGTCTTTGTACTTTCTCTAGCTTAATTACATCCTTTCTATAAATTTAATAATAATTAAGCTGAAGATCGCTCATCCAACAAGTCCTTAGTGCATGATATTGCCACGGCTCTTCAGTCACTGCACTTTGAGCAGCGTGTGCATCTGAGCTGTCATTGCTGCAACATTTCAAAAGAACCTTCCTTTTCTTTACGCCTTCAAAGGGGTGCTGCAGCTGTAGTATATACCTGGGCTAATTATTGTGATACACTGGTGCTCGTTTCTATACATGGTTTTGTTATACTTGAATAGCCCTAGTTATCTTGGAAGTTGCAATTGCACAGGTTTGATGCAGAATGCAGAGATACTGAAATATGTAACTTTTGCCATGAAACATAATCCCCTTTGAACGCCGGCTCGTAGCTTGCAGTAGAGAGGGCCACGCTTGCGCAGTTCTCCCTGTTCTTTTCCAAGACAGATCCAAACATAGCCAAGCGAGTTTCCAGTGCAAATTGTCTCAACAGTCCCCCCATCTACCATATGCCATATCCTTTAGGCTACTGAGCCCAGTGTGTGACTATTTCCTCTGCACCTTTATAGTTGCACTTCAACAGGTATTGTATAGTTCAATAAAATGATACGTTCAATAAAGGTGTAGAAATGTCACTGGTAGCAGAGAAGTATTAGTATTAGCCTTGGCAGGACTAATTGGAAACACTACCATCCTGAACTAACTCTAATACAACATCACTGGCATGGATTCAGTTACCAGTCAATATTCTAGCGAATAATGTTCAGTTCTTGGTGTGAAGCAGTTCAATGTCTTGTATAATGTGACAGAATGCTTCAGAAAGGCTTAAGCCTTTATTTATTGACTTATTGTTCTGTTAAATAAAAGCACTATAAAGTATATTGTACTGAAAGCTTTACTGAAGTTTCCATTAAAGGGGTTTTGCCACAATCTCATTTCATGCCTCCTGTATCCAGCTCTTCAGCTCTGTGTGCTCAGAAGGGGGCATGTGTGATTTTTTTGAATTGCATATCATGTGACCCAGCAGGATGACATCACCAGGCCTTTCCTCACTCTCGACAAAGAAAGGTCTATTTATGTAAAGTGTTGTGAGTAGCTGAGAGGTAAAGTTTTTGCCTTCAGGCACAAGAGTCCTAGGTTCAAATCCCCTGCAGTAACCAAACCTGTTTTTTTTTACTTTATCATTGCACATACCTCATTGCGGTTTCTGTTTTATTTATTTTCACTGACTAATTACTAAGGAGTACAGAGGACGGGAGTAGAGTGACAGCACCTGGGGTTTGAACACTCAGTAGCTGCCTGAGAGGAGAGGTGATGTCTGAGCATGTGCGACCAGGACTGAGGAGCTCTCAGCCCTGGTCGTATCCCCTGGAGATGAGCTGTAAACAATGGATCACTAAAGGAGCAGCTAAAACAAAAACAGTACAGAATTTTTAATAATTATGAATGGAGAAAATGTTTATTTCATTTGCAAGCTTCCCACGTCAACTTTATTTCGTGGCAAAACCCCTTTAAACTCTTTTCTGGATACTTAATACCTTTGAAAGTCCCTGATGTTCCATATTGTATTTTCCCATTCAATGTCGTCTCAACAGCCTGGTTCGTGGAAGACACATAGGGGCACACTTATCAATACCGTCTAACTCCTAGACAGTGTGACTAGATAGTCTTACAATGTGCTATATATTTATCATAGTGTTGATAAATCTGGTGCACGTTTGGTCTAACGTTATACCTTTTATAAATTGGCTTACTTTACCCCACGAACTGCGCCAAAACTTTGGCACATGGCATCGCATACCAAACCATGCCACTTCCACGAAGCCACAACTCTTTTCATGAGGCCAAACCCCTTTAGTCAGAAAAGGTGAAGAGGAGTCTAGAAACTGTCTAAAATACATGTTGGTGTAAAGCATGTAGGCATTTATTTTTGGCGCCAATCGCGCAAGAATTCTGGCACAACTGCCTTGATATATGTGGTAGCTTCTTCTTGAGAACCTTAAATTATTTGAGGAGCAATGCAGGGCTCCATAAGCCCAGTGCTCTCTGCATGGGAACAGTTGTGGTATATCAGGATTGTACAGGCCATCTGCAGCTTTGTACTATAATGTTTCTAAAAGAGAAAAGCTATAAAAAGAAGCATGAGAGTGATGTGGAATCTGACAAAGACTTCTATATAGAATAAGAGGTATATGGGAGCTGTGGAAAACTTATTACAGCTCCATAGAGCTTGAAGGTTGTACTGTATTACAATGTTCTTGTGTGCATGAAGTCATATACTCATCAGTAGTTCATTAAGACTGGAAGAAAGATCAGCTGCCAAGGACAATTTATACTAAATTGATTGATTTACTGGCTTGTCATAGCTTGGATAAAAACTGTTCGAATCACAATAAAGAAAGCACAGAAATGAGCAGAACAGGAACTAATTGTGACCTATTGAATAGCAAAAAAAGATTAGCGACACAAACCATTCATTCATTCCTACCATAAAAGTCACCGGCTTTCATTAGCATAATAGGCAGTCTGCCATTTTTAGTGGTATGATGCATCAATGTCATGATGACAAAGGTGACATCCTTCAGTTCACAAAATAACTAGGATAGCTGTCTGTAATTTTTATGACAGTCTAATATTAGTGATTAATGTTAACTAGTGCCACCTGCACAGCAGATTACACATGTAAAATACAATGTACAAATGTTACATTACTCAGATCTCTGAAGATCAAAGAAGTCATTGTGATGTCTGTTAGTTACAGCACAGTGGTACCTGAACTACAATATTAATTGGTTTTGGGACAAGCACTGGAAGTTGAAGCATAACTATGAAAAACAGGTAAATGTTTCTGAGGCCCCAAAATGTGACTCCCAACTTAATGGAAAATGTAAATTAAAGAAAATGACACAGATACAGTAAGTTCTGAAGGACTGATGGAGTCAGCAATGTGTTCAGCAGATGACTACGCCGAGGGCGGAGATAAGCCTAGGTTCACACGGCGTAATTGCGGGGCGCCCTGCAAATAAGCCGTGTGGACAGGGGCGGGGCGGGAGCGGGGGAGGGAGCGGGGGGCCGGCACTTCGCCGGCTCATAGACTTGCATTACCAGCGGCGCGTATACGCCGCTGGTAAGTCACATGTCAATTATCTCCCCCGTCGGCGTATTCGCCGAGCAGGGAGAGGAGACGTAATCCATAGCTCTCTATGAGAACTGTGGATTACCGTAATGACTGGGACGTATTCCAGCCGTAATTTGCGCACTAACGATGTTACCATGTTAGTTGTCTTCATGTATCTACATAAGGAGAAATGAATAGCGCCACATTTGTAACTACCCCTTACATGTAACCATGTATCAATGGCATTCTTCTTTTCCTTGCACATGCTAGGAGAAAGAATAAAGGCCAAAGTATTACCTCTAATGTTAGATAAAATAGGAAGATTCCTTTTCAAAATTTTAACTATCGATGAGAACTGATCACTCTGTCTGGCTGTGAAGGTGACAATAGATTTGTCGCCAACAGACCCAGTTCTAGACCAGCTATGAAGAAGATCTGTTCTGGAACTATTGGAAGCAATATTAGAGGCTCTGTCTAACATCCATTTGAAATTCTTTCAATTAGAAAGTTTTTTTTTGGACTGATTTAATAGATGTTCATTTATAGAACATTTATAGAACAATCACGTCTAATTCTTACAAATTCACCCAGGTATAGCTTTAAAGGGATTGTCTCACTACATTGATTCATCTTACCTCACTCCTGTTTTCTTGGTTTCATTTTGAATTCAGGGGCGTGTTTACTGGCTTCCACTAGGCTGCAGTAGAAGCCAGGTCTGTAGCTATAGATAGATAGATAGATCAAACAGGTCTGTAGCTATAGTGACCTGAGGAGCTGATGCAGCCCATACAAGAGGGGATATCTCGGAATAGGTAGGACACTGTTAATGGACATATATTGCAAAGTGACTTGTTTTTGCAAGATCTTTAACATAAAAAGCAATCCTTGCAGTGAGACAACCCCTTTAATCGTGGATTTAGGATGGTGACTGTGGGCGTGCAATATAGAATTGCCTGCACTGTCTTTTCATTGTAAAGTTTCCATTAAACTTTTTTCTGGATACTTAATAACTTTGACGGTCCCTGATGTCCAGTATTGTACAGGCAGTCCCCGACTTACATCGTTCCGACTTACATACGATCCCTAGTTACAAACGGAGACTTATGGGGCGTGGCTGACATTCAACACTGAGTCACGCACCATGATAACCAAGTGCCAGCATGCCACAGCTGCACATGAGATACAGAACGTTAGGTGAAATCTTCTAAAAAAGGACACAGACAGCAAAACAAATGTTAAAACTGTTCCCTGCACTATCCAAAACTGGAAAAAAAATGTAATTACATTTAATAAATATACCTGTTCCGACTTACATACAATTTCAACTTAAGAACAAACCTACAGTCCCTATTCTGTTTGTAACCCGGGGACTGCCTGTATTTTCCCACTCAATGTTGTCTTAACAGCCTGGTGCATAGAAAACACATAGAGGCACACTTATCAATACCGTCTAACTCCTAGACAGTGTGACTAGATAGTTTTACAATGCACTATATTTATTATAGTGTTGATAAATCTGGTGCACATTTGGTCTAACTTTATAACTTTTATAAATTGATTTACATTACCCCACTAACTGCGGCAAAACTTTGGCACATGGCATTTCATACCAAACCATGCCACTTCCATGAAGCCACACTTTTCGTGAGGCCACACCCCTTTTGACAGAAAAGGTGAAGAGGTGTCTAGAAACTGTCCAAAATACATGCTTTACATGGTGTAGGCATTTATTTTTGCCGCCAATCGCGCCAGAATTCTGGTACAACTGCTTTGATATATGTGCCCCATATTGGTAGCTTCTTCTTGAGGACCTTAAATTATTTGCAAAGCAATGCAATGAATCAGATCTGTTCTGTATCTATTGGAAACAATATTAGAGGCTCTGTCTAGCATCCATTTGGAATACTTTCTATCCGAAAGTCTTTTTTTTGGACGGATTTAATAGATGTTCGTTATTAGAACAAGCACGTCTAATTCTTACAAATTCACCCACAGGTATAGCTTTAATCAGGGATTTAGGAGGGTGATTGTGGGCGTGCAATATAGTAGTTACTTCTTTTCGGTGTAAAGAAATAACTGCTTTCTGAGTGGAATGGTCCCCAGTAAGGGATATGTCCAGAAAAGAAATGTGGTCTGCACTGATGGCATGGGTGAATCTGAGATTGTCCTCATTGCTATTGAGATAGGAAAAGAAGCCTGAATTCTCAGACTCCCCAAACAATGAGGATATCATCAATATATCGCCCATACCAATGAATGAATTTGACAAAAGGATTCTCAACAGAATATATATAACTAGATTTCTAAGGCTGCTGATTTGTTCATAAGAGATACCTCGGGCCCTATTTTTTCTCCTAGCATTTGCAAGGAAAAGAAGAATACCATTGACACATAGTTACATGTACGGGGTAGTTACAAATGTGGTGCTATTCACTATGTAGATACATGAAGACAACTAACATGGTAACATCGTTATTTTTTTCTAAGTCTTTTCCCATCGAAAGTTATATTTACTGCAACAGTAATTTTGTTGTAGAATATACTCTTAAAATTTGTCTTAAAATGTCTTAAACATTCTGTAGGATACACCATTCGTCCCTTTTAAAAAAGGATTGTTGAACACAATGCTGACTCCATCAATTCTTTAAGTCTTAATTCATTAGGAATTTCTAAACATTTTTCCATGACTCATAATGGTGATTTATCTAGTCTTAGAGTGTATGGCGTGGAATGGGTTAAAGCATCTGAGAGGGGCGGTGATCATAAAAAGACTCTCTTGAATTGGGAAGCTTACTGGATTTGGGTACTAGACAGCCGTTTCCCTAATGGTATGAAGTATGAAAATGATTTATTCTATTTATACTAATGGTTCCTCACTTGGTTGTTCTTTATATTGATTTGATTGTTCTCTTGTGTATTTATGTAACTTTATCATGTGATTTTGTTTCAAGCATCTCATTGGTTGCCATTTCTTTAAATTGTGTTCCATCTTGTATGTTTTTTATGCCATGAGTAGGGTCAATATATACCCAAAATTCATCAGATAATCTGTGCTGTGCTTGTACTTTTAATATGAATCTTCAATAAATTTCTACAAGTTTTAAGTATTTCAGTCCTGGACGTTTACTGTGATTTATGACTTTTACAACTAATATCATGCAGTGTTATTCTGGAGGAAAGTAGAAAACCCCAGTTAGTAGAAGCCAATTTTCCTCATTTTGGGGAATAAGGGCAACATGTCATAAAAAAAAGCGCCTCCACGACGTCAGGCCTGTTCATTTATCTATAGAACCAGCAATATAGGGCAAAAAAAATGGTGAAGGCGAATTCATAGATCTCACCCCAAAAGTATTTGGACACCAGCACACGTGCAGTAGCAGATCTCACTGAAGCTGTTCTTTCCTGATCGGCTTCATACCCATGCGCTGGTCTCCAAAGCTCCTGACACTTGTTTGCTGGCTTGGGGACATCAAACACATCAGTCCATGTCATTTCTACCCCAGTATGGGACATGTCAGGGGAGAAAGGGCATAGCCATCCGGATACAGTGGGATCAGTGACTCCAGCGCTGGGGGAGGTGGCAGACATCTAGCACTTCAGGGCTAATTCTTGTCTATGCCTTTTCTCCCCTAATGTGTTGTAGTGAGAAAATAAGATGGATGAGATTTGCTGCTGATGTACTTGTCCGTACAACAATGTACGTCTGTGTTTGTACTGATCAGGGAGAGAAGAAAGGTTTGGGACAAGGTATTCTCATGCCATAGACAAAATAAGGCATATAGCGCCACCCGTATGGAAAATTCAGCCCATTCTATGCTTCATGTGACCCTTTTCTGCCTGGTATAAAGTGGTGCCCTAGGTGGTCACCTACTTTTGCCTACCCATTGTCCAGGGACTGAGAGAAGAAATGCCAGCCATCACTTTTGAGGGGTATGGGGTGAAGGGGTTTTCCAAGACTTTTAAAAAAACCCTATCACCTGCCACTCTTCTACAATAGAAAATTAAGCTATACTCACCTCTCCTATCCCTACTGTTGTAATGTTACAGTGCTGCCAGAGCTCCAGTGTTCCCCTGTTCCCTCACTGATGACATCATGTTCATAGATCACGTAATGCTGCAACCAATCTGTATGTACAGCATATGGCAAAAAAGGTCAGTGATTAGCTGCATGTAATCCATGAATGTGACATTATCAGTGAGGAACCGGGGAGGGAAAGGGGGGAGAGTTCTGGCAGCACTGGAACGGTGGTGATGGGCGAGGTAAATATGGGTTAATTTTGTATTTAACAAAATGACAGGAGGAAACATGAGGGAGATTTCTTTACCCCTTAAGGACTGTAACTTAGCCATATGAGGTCTTGTATTTTTAGACAAGTTTTATTTTTTAGTGGCACCATTTTGGGGTACATAAAACCTTTTGGTCGATTTCTATTATGTTTTTTGGGAAGAACTTATCAAAACATTTTGGCTTTTGTTATTGTCTTATGTGTATTTTTTTATGCTGTTCAGCAGGCAAGGATACAGTAAATAATGTGATCATTTTGGGTTGTTATGGCTGCAGCGATATCAATTTATAGGTTTTGTTTATTCTTTTTATTTTCTATAGATAGGGACTTTGTTAGGGAAAAATTTAACTTTTTCCTTTTCTTTCTTGGCATTTGTTTTATTTATGTCATTCTTAAACTTTTTTATATAATGATTCAGTCCCACTAGGGAACTTAACCATGCAGTCATTTGATTACTGATATAGTACACTGCATTACTTATTTAGTGCATTATATTACGCCTGTCAGTGTAATTTTACCAGGCATCCAACTGGACGCTACCTCTGGCAGGGCCAAAAAGGCATAAATAGAATTCAGATTTTGAAGTCTTCATTAGGTCGCTGCCTATCATGTAAAACCACAATCCAATATCAGCAACACTACAAAACAATCAAAAAGAACATAGGAATTTTTGGAAAAGCATTTCTACTACTTTGAATACAAGAAAAATGTGAGTTTCTTAGTGTACATTTTTTTCAAAACTGTATAAGCCCACCTGCCTTGGCAAGGCGACCTCAATACAGGTGGGAACCTTCGCTATATGTTACCTCTCTTGGTGCCTGATCAGACCTCAACACTTCAGGGAGAGTAGATTCAGCCACAAGCTACTCTGCATTGATTTTAAAAACTGTGCATGGTCCTAAGAAGGATGGTAGCAAATTTGAGTAGGTTCCCACGGTAAATTTTAGGTTCATCTTGCCGAAAGGCAGGTGGGCTTTATACAGTTTGATCAAAAAAGTACACTTAAGAACCTCAAATTTTTCTGTATTCAAAGTAGCAGAGATGCTTTTTCAAAAAAATTTCCCCCATTTTTTCTTTTTTTATTTTTTTAGTGTGTGATATTGGATTTGTGTTATAGTCTCAAAGCTCAATTTAAAAAAAAAAAAAAAAAAAAAAAAAAAAAAACCTTTTATGGATTTTTTTTTCTATCAGGGTAAAACCTTTTTTGCTCCTGGGAAAAATATATCGCAGCAGGTGCCAAAGTGGTGAGAAAAATTAACCCTCACCCCCCTACAACACTCAGATTCAATGGTAAATTTTTCACTGGGGGGCATCAAAGGGGTTAAACGTTTGGGTTTTCTGAGGCTCCTCTACTCTTTGCCATTAGACACCTCAGCCACTGCTTTACCTGGCACCAGGACATTGATGCCAGCTCATTTTTGCCCCAGCGTATTGTGGTCCTTAAGAGATTAAAAATCTTGGAAAATGGCTTTAATTAAATGCTTGACCAAATTTAGCGAATTTATGTAGTTTTTAATTTTGTGTGGCCCATGAATAATGATATCAATATCTAAATGGCTTTGGCATAAAAATTGGCTCCCTACTGCTGCTCTAGATGTGGTGGATGCCCCTGATCCAATCATGGGTAGAAATAATCTGGGGAAAATTTTGTACCCTTTAAAGGTTTTGAGATAATAATTTATTCTTACAAAGGTTTCTTATAGTTTCATAGTTTTTCTAAGGCCCCGAAAAAAGACAAGCGTCCCCCACAGTTTCCCCCTTTTTGTGCTAAGGTTTGATCCAGGGGGAAACCAAAAAAACCCAATGAGGTAAAAAAACCAAAATTGCCCCCTATTTTTAGGGAAAAAAATTCCTCCCCCGACCCCAATTGGAAATGGGAAAAAACCCCCGGATAAAAATGCCCCCCTCCCCAGAGTCCTGACACTAAAATTGTTATTTTTATTTTGCCTCCAGAAATGCATCCAAACCCATTTTGAACTCTGTTAGTGAATTCTCATCCTAATTTCTCTAATTTCTGTTGTATTTATTTTATTTTTTTCTCCTTTCCAGGTGCATTTCTCTTCTGCTGGACACCATTCTTTGTTGTTCACATCACCCGAGCGCTATGCGAGTCTTGTTATATGCCTGCACCTCTCTTCAGCACCGTCACATGGTTGGGATATGTCAACAGTGCCCCCTGAACCGGAAAATCTAAAACCATATTAAACACGATTTTAATTTAAATTTTTCCCCAAAAAGTGCTTTCAAAATATGCTGCTGATCCATGGAGATGTTACAACCCACAGCCCCTGCTAGCTAAAAGAAATCAGGGGGTTTCATGAGTGGCCCCGTTTTACTCAACTGTGTTGGGTTAAGGCACTGAACTTGACAAATCAAAGGTGTCTCCAGCAGGAAACGGAGATAAGAAAGTGTCTTCTCAAGGCTTTAGTGATCTCCGATCAGATTTACGAAGAGTTACTAAAAATTTGTAATATGGTTTTCAGTAGAGATGTTGAAGAAGCAGCAAATACATAGTAGAGAGGGGTAATCATATGACGTGGATCAATTCTCTCTGGCTTTTGTTTCAAACAAAGATTTAACCATATGGGAGATCTCTGATGGGTTTAACAATACAAGTATTACAATTAGCTTTCCGTTAATTGGAAGTATGAACAAAGTTGCTTTCTCTACAGCCATAACCCTTTTCTGCTGTGCAGAACCTGGGGAGAAGACCCAATTGTCCACAATTGCATTAGTTATTGTCCTGGAAAAATTCAGATTTGTTTTGTGTTGGACCATACCTGTACTTAAGAAAAGGGGAAAAACCCCAATTCCCCCAAAAAAAAAAAAAGATTTTTTATTGATAAAAAAACCTTTTTTTTTGATCAAAAAACGTTTTTTTATATGTAAAAATTAAAAAAATTTTAAAGGGAAAAAAGGGATTTTGAAAAAATCCTGGGTTTTAACCCATCACCCCCAATTTTAAAATTTTAAAGGCCCCCCCTTTTTTTTTTCCCCCTTTCCCAACCCCAAAAAAAAAAAAAATTAAAAGGGGGTTTTTTTTTTAAAAAAAAAATTTTAAATTTTTTTTTTCCCCAAAATTTAAAAGGGTTTTTTTTTTCCCCAAAAAAAAATTTTTATTTTTCTAAGGTTTTTTAAAGGGCAAAGAAATAAAAGGAAAAAAAAAAAAATTTTAAAATTTTGGGAAAAAAAAAGTTTTTTTTTTAATTTTTTTTAAAAAATAAACCCTTTATCAAAAAAATTTTTGTATTTCAAAATTTTTTTTTTTTCCTTTGGGGTACCAAATTTAAATTTTTTTTTTTGGGGGAAAAAAAAAAAAAAAAATCCCCCCACCCCCAAAATAACATAAATTTTCCCCTTTTTACCCCTAGGGGAAAAAGATTTCCCCCCCAAAATTTCCAAAACCCCCGGATTTTCCCCCCCTTTTTTCCCCCCCCCCATTTTCCCTTAAAAAACCCCCCGGGAAAAACCCCCCTGGAAAAAAAAAGCCTAAAAACTAATTTATACTTGTTTTTTACAGCCCGAATTTTCCCCCCACCCCGAGCCAAAAATGCCCCTCCTTACCCTGAACCCCCCCCCCCGTTGGGCCCCCCCCCCAGCCCCCGGGTTCCCCCCCCTTTTGAGCCAGTGCCCCCCTTTCCCCGGAGCCCCCCCTTTTGGCCCCTGACCCCCCCCTTTTTTCCATGTGGGGCCCCCTTTTATTTACCCTTTCCCCCCCGGCCTTGGCCCTTGGAGCCGGGGGTGGGCCCCCGAAAATTTTTCCCCCCTTTGTACCCGGGGCCCCCCGGAGCCAGGGGTTTCCCCCCAATTTTTAGCCAGGGGGCCCCCGTCCCGGGGGGGCCCCCCTTGGTCCCGGGCCCCCCGGGAAAAAGGGGGGGCCCCCCCCCCCTTTTCCCTGTGCCCCCGTGAAAATGCCCCCCGTACAGGGCCCCCAGGCCAAGGGGCCCCCCTTTTTTAAAAATTTCCCCCCCCCAAAAAAAAAAAAAAATTCCAGGGGCCGGGCCCCCCCCCCCGGGGGCTGGCCAGCAAAAGGGGGGCTGCCCCCCGGGGGGGGAACTTTCCCAAAAGGTGTTTTTTCCTTTTAAATTTTTTCCCGGGGGGGTTTTTTGGCGGAAGCTGCCGGAAAAAGGGGGTAAAAAAGGGGGGTGGGCCTGTGGGTTTTCCCCCCCCGGCCCGGGGGAAAAACGGGGGGGGTTGGAGGGGGAAGATGCCCCCCTCCCCCCCTTTTTTTTGGGGTGGCCGGGGGGTTTTAAAAAGGGGGGGGGGGTCAAATTTTTTCCCCGGGGGTGGGGGGGGGGGCCCCCCCCCGGGGGACCCCGGCCCCCCGGGGGGGCCCCCCCCCCCCGGTTGGGGTGAACAAAACCAAGGGGGCAAAAGTTTTTGGGGAAATTTTCCCCCCGGAAAAAACCCCCCTGGTCCCCCCCCGGGAAAATTTTTAAAAAAAGGTAAAAAAATTTTTAAAAATTTAAAAAAGGGGCGTTTTTCCCCACTTTTCCGAAAAATGGGAAAAAATTCCGCAAGGTTTAAGGGGGTTAAAGGGTTGGGTTGCAACGAGGGTTAAATTTAAAAAAGGGTTTAAATGGGGGGAAAAAAAAGGGTTTTAAAAAGGGGGGTTCGGTGAAAATTTTTGGTTTGGGCGGGGTTTAAAATTTGAAATTTTTTAGGGAAAAAGCGGGGGGAAAAGGTTTTTTGGGGGAAGGGGTAGGGAAAAGGCCCCAAAAACCCCAAAGGGTTTTAAATTTTTTTTCCCCCCCTTTTTTTGGGAAAAAAAAATTTTTGCCCCTTGGAAAAGAAAAAACCCCATTAACCCCCCCCCTTAAACCCCTGCACCTTTAAAATTGTTTTTTAAATTTTTTTGCTCCGAGCATTAAAAAATTTTTAAAAACCCCGGGAAAATTGGGAAAAAAAAGGGAAAAGTTTTTTAAAGGTTTAAAAAACCCCCCCAAAAAAGGGGTTTCCCTTTTTTAAAAGAAAAGGGAAAGAAAAATTTTTCCCCCAAAACGTGAAAATGCCCCCCTTTGTTCTTTTTTATCTTTTAAAAAAATTTGGGAAAATTTTTTTTAAATTTTTTTTAAAAATTTTTATTTTTTTCCCCCCCCCAAAAACCCCCCTTTTTTAAAAAAAATTTTTTAAAATTTTTTGGGAAAAAAGGGGGCCCCCCCTTTTTAAAAAATTTTTTTTTCCCCCCTTGCCTGGTTAATTTTTTCCCCCCTTTTTTGGGAAATGGTGCCCCCCTTTTAAAATTTTATGTGGGGTTTAAAAAATGGGCTGATAAGGGGAAGATTGTTTTCCTTGTTGGGGGAAAATTAAGCCCCTTTTTTAAACCCCCCCCCACCAACCCCCTTTTTTGTTGGGAAAAATGGCGCAAATTTTTTTTTTTAAAGCCCCAGGATTTTAAGTTTTCCCCAGATTTTTGGGGGTTTTTTTTAAAAAGGGGGAAAAAAAAAGGTTTTTTGCCCCGGGCAACCCGGGGGGTTTTTTTAAAAAAACCTTTTTGCCTTTTGAAAACCCTCCAATTATTGACCCTTTTAATAAAATTTCCCATGGTTTTTTTTTAAAAAAAAAGGGGAAAGTTGAAAGTAAATGGTTTGTTTTAATTTTTTGTTTTAACATTTTAAAGAAAATGTTTAAAAGGAAATAAGGGAAAAAATGTTTTGGGGGCCCCCTTTTTAAAAACCCTTGTTCACCGTTTTAAACCAAATTTTTTTTTTAACCCATTTCCTTTTTAAAGGGCCCTTTTTAAAAATCAAAAATTTTTTTTTTTTTTAACCTTTTATTGCCCAACCCCCAAAGCCTTAGAAAAAAAATTAAAGAATCCCCGGCCCCCCCCCGCCCCCCTTCCTTCTTTCCCCTCATAAATTGGAGGCCCCCCCCCCCCGGGGGCCCCCCGGGGGCCCCGCCCTGGGGGCGGGAAAAATTTTTTCGGGGGCCCGGAACTCCCCGAAAAACCTTTTAAACATTTTCCCCCAACGGGTTTAACTTACCCGGGGGCCAAACCGGACCAAACGGGGCCCCTTTTGAAAAGGGGGGGAAAATTTTTTTGGAAAAAAAAACCCCCCCTTTTAAACATCCCCCTTTTTTAAAAAAAGGGGGCCACCCTATAATCCAAAGTATATACTGGAGTATAAGCCAGTTTTTCAGCACAAAAAATGTGTAAAAAACCCCTCCCTCGGTTATACTCGAGTCACTGTCGGCACTCAGGCGCTGCGATGGCCCGAGTGCTGACAGGGACGCTTCAGTTATATGCGGCTCCTCACGGAGCGCATATACTGAAGGCCGAGCACGGCTGACAGTGTCGGGCGCTGCGCTGGCCCAGGCACTGTCCGTCATCTCTTCCCCTGCATGCGGACTCCCCCGGAGGCCACACAGGTGAAGAGATACCACTGCGGGGCCAGAGCGAGCGCTCCGGGGCTCCGCAGTGGGACCCCGGGCGGGCCGAAAAACTCCCCGGAGCGGCCGCGGCTGTCCGGAACTCCCCGGCACAGGCAGCGTGCATGTCATCACGCTGCTGGGCGGCCTGATGACTTCACCCGCCTTTTGCCGGGAAGAGCGCGCGGGAAACGGGGACAAGGCGAGGAGGCCGCAGTGAGGTTTGGAGACGCGGGGAGCCAGGTAAGTGATTTTTTTTTGTTTTTAAAACTTTGCCTACACCTGCCTATCCTGTCTAGTACTGCCTATTGCTGCCTATTACTGCCTATAGCCTACCTATACCTGCCTAGTACTACCTATAACCTGCCTAGTACTACTATACCTGCTAGTACTTGCCTATAAGCCTGCTTATCCCTGCCTAGTATTTACCTATACGCCTACCTATACCTGCCTA
Organism: Phyllomedusa bahiana; assembly: GCA_025379985.1. NCBI lineage: Eukaryota > Metazoa > Chordata > Amphibia > Anura > Hylidae > Phyllomedusa > Phyllomedusa bahiana. The sequence continues at coordinate 93,424 of JAODAL010003431.1, forward strand.
GTACTGCCTATACCTGCCTAGTAAAACCTATAGCCTACCTTTACCTGCCTAGTACTACCTATACCTGCCTAGTACTGCCTATAAGCCTACCTATACCTGCCTAGTACTACCTATACCTGCCTAGTACTGCCTATAAGCTTACCTATACCTGCCCTAGACTACCCTATAAGCCTCCCTATCCCTGCTTAGTACAACCTATAACTGCCTAGAAACTACCTATACCTCCTAGTACTGCCTATAAGCCTGCCTATACCTGCCTATAAGCCTGCCTATACCTGCCTAGTACTACCTATAGCCTACCTATACCTGCCTAGTACTATGGGGGACATATAGCTGCCTATACCAGCCTATGGGGGACATTAAACTGCCTATATCTGCCTATGGGGGACATTAAACTGCCTATGTAATTTTTTTGGTATCTATTTTTATTTTTAAAATTCACCAGTAGCGCTGCGTTTTCCACCCTAGCTTATACTCGAGTCAATAAGCTTTCCCGTTTTTTTGGGGCCCAAAAGTGGGTTTTGCCTCGGTTTATACTCGGGTCGGCTTATACTCGAGTATTTACGGTAGTTAAAAATATTTTGGGGTTAGTTTTACTTTCTATGCAATATGTCTTTCCGTCTCCATTTGCTTCCCTTTATCTTTATTTTACACACTTTATTTTTTTCCCTATAGATTCTTAGTGCCTCTTCACTGCCCTCCTGTTTTAGTAGGTGAAACGCTTTCTTTTTGTTTTTTTATTGCCTCCTTTACATCCCTGTTGATCCACATTGGGTTTTTCCTGTTTCTAATTATTTTATTACCATAAGGTATGTACCTCTCACAGTGGTAGTCTAGGATGTTTTTAAAAATATCCCATTTATTATTTGTTCTACCATATTTAAACACCGTGTCCCAGTCAATACGGTTTAGGGCCTCCCTAAGCAGAATAAAATTAGCCCTTCCTAAAAATTCAGTGTTTTTGTGGCTCCTTAACAAAAAACTCTATTGAAGGATAAACGGAAATTCATTATATTATGGTCACTATTCCCTAGGTGCCCCTCAACCTGAACCTTTGTTACTCTGTCGGTCTATTAGTCAATATTAAGTCTAGAAGGGCCTTTCCTCTAGTCGGTTTTTTGCACCATTTGGCAAAGGTAATTTTTCATTAGTTATTGACAAAAACCTGTTTCCTTTGTGAGAGCTACAGGTTTCAGATTCCCGTTGATGTCTGGATAGTTAAAGTCGCCCATAATAATAACCTCATTCTGATTAGCCGCCTGATCTATTTGTTGAGGAGTACTTTCCAGGGTTTGTTATTTTTTTGGGGGGCCTATAGCTGCCCCCTTTTAGTTTTTATATTATTTTTATTACCCCATGATATTTACCCATAATGTTTCCCCACCTGTTCATTACCTTAATATTTCCCGCAGGGTTGGCCAGACAGGATTTTACAGGGGGGAAGACACTTCCCCTTCCGGTCTTTACGACCCTATCTAAATGACTTAACCCCTGCAATTTAAAACCGCCCAGTCTAGCTCTCGTCCAGCCTTCTCAGTTTTCCCCAACTATGTCATATTTTTTTTTATTATTTAATTCTAGTTCATTTTTTTTTTGGGTCAGACCCTGGCATTGGTCAGCATGAAATTTTAGAGATTTCCATTTTTATTCCTTTCTCCCTGATCTTTTTAACTATTGTACACCCCCCCCCTCCACCCCACCCCTTTTTTTTTCCAAAATTCCCCAGCTCCTATTTACATCTTGCTTGTAAGTGTATTTCCCCCCCCCCCCCCCCCCCCCCAGTCCCGTTTAAATTTTCCTCCAATTTCCGGGCCATTTTGCCCCCAATCACGCACCCCCCCCCTTTAGGTGCAGCCCATCCTAGCATAGAGTCTGTGCCAAGACAAAGTCAGCCCATTTCCCCCAAAAAACCCAAACCCTCTTTCCTACACCAATTTTTGAGCCATTATTCACCTCTCTGATCTCCCGCTGTCTCTCTGGTGGGGCCCGTGGGAAAAGGGAATATTTCTGAAAATTTACCTTGGAGGGCCCTTTCCCTGAGCTTTTGGGGCCCAAATCCCCGAAATCATTTTTAAGGAGGGTCCATACCTTTAACTTTGTCAAATTTTTGCCAACGGCACCAAAAAGCTGGATTTTCACCAGCCCCCCAGCAATCTGTAACCCCGACCCCGATATGTCGAAAACCCCGGGCCCCAGTTTGTATCTAACACCGCACCCCCCAAATTTGTACAGTTCAATGAGTGAGCCCGCTCCATTCTCCTTTAACACTGCCCCGCTTTTTTGTGGTGGGGGGGTTTTATTTTAGAAAAGCCCATTGGTAATAATCCACATTATTGGAGAATCTGTAATATAAACTTTCCTTGCATGTAACACGTGGGTTATGTGCACCAAATGGGGAGCTCACTGAACACCCAACTTATACAATAAATGTATATGTAAAATCTGAAACACTATGGGGTTTAATAGTCCTTAGTGAAAAAGGAGCTGAAAAAGTTAGGGAACTCTGTTACAATGAGCACCATGTACAAAGGAGGAGGAGACGCTGATCAGATTGATATATAGTTTTGTGGGAAAAGATTCACTATAACTCTTTGCTTAGGAGCCCAGTGAGCAGTCCTAATTAGTGACTGTCCTCTTTCCCAGCATGACTGTGCAAACCAAAGTTGTGTGATCACAATGTGGTCCGCCCTGGGTTAAAATGGTTTAAAAAAAATTGCAAGTTATTTTTTTTTTTCTCCCAAAAACCTTTTCATCTGCTTTGCTTCTTGTGCTTTTTAAAATCTGCCGGGATTGGTTTTTGGGTAAAAGGGAAAGGGCCCTTTAAAAACCCTGGAGAAAGTTTAAAAGGTTTTTCCCATCTCTTCAGTCAGCTTAAGCTTCCCAAATTCTGGTTTGGCTATGGGTGGTTCTACAGCAATGATTTGCATATAAACTGTGCTAGTCCCTGCTAAGCCTGTTAGAGGAACGTTAGTAATGAAGGGTTTTTAATAGTAGGACACAAAGCAACAGAGCTCTAAAAGGTTCAGTTTTGTTAGAAAGAAAGATAAACATGCTCCTGTGTTACTGATAAGAAACAGCAGGGGGTGACGTCACCATCCTGGCCGGGGCTGCTGATCACAGAGTGGTGGTTAGAAACCTAGGAAAAAATTTTTTTTTAAAGGGGGGTCGTCATCAAAAAAAGACATTGTTAACTCACATTTTTTTATGTTCAGAAAAATTTTTTTTCGATTTTTTGGTTATTTTTTTTTAAAATTTTCCCTATCATTTCAATATTTTTTAATAATTTTTTAAGTCGCTTTTCCCTTTTTGCCATAAGCCTAATAAAGTCTGACACTTCTGTTCTGTACAGGAAGATTCTCAGTTGTCTGTCATTATCAGCACAAAAGGGTCAAAATGAAAGGGACACCAGTTAATAATAACAAGGATCCCCCAAATCACAAAAGGAGATAGTCACAGTTCACCCTTTCACCTCCCTGCACAGTGTTTTTTCCCAGGTCACAGAGCATGACTAGAAAACTCTCCTATAGAAGTGAATGGGACTGAGTCAGTCTTAAGTCTCCTATGTGCATGAAGCTACTGTAAAGCATCTCTCTGCTGTTAAAACAGTGCAAACAAGGCCTAGTGGCCAAAGTGAAAACTGCAAGATTTAAGAATAATTAAAAAATATTGAAAGTGATATGAAAAATAAAAAAAAAACAACCAAAAATTCCTAAAAATGTGTTTAAAATAAAAATGGGACTTAATGACTCATTTTAAGATGACACATTTCCTTTAAACAAACGGGAGATAAGAACTGCTCTAACTTTGAAATGAAACAAAATCAGAACAGCAATGTTTTCAATGTTTTGGTAATGATCTTTATTAACCTTTGCCTACATGTTTTAAAGCTGGAGAACCCGCCCTGAAATGGCAGAAAAATCCCTATATGGCTCTGCACCAGTGTCCCTTAACTTGCAATGTATAATAATGTACTAGGATTTGCAAAAGAGCCTATACAAGTACCACCAATTGTCCCTGGTCACTGATCAAAATGCAATAACAATGATTTCTTCAAAAATATATTCTCTCTGATTAAAAAAATCTTCCCCCAGACGCATTTGGTCCATCTCTCCAGATACTTCAGTGTAGAACATACACTGAAGGCTTCAGACTATCTCTAAGAGAATAGTCCAGGCGCAAGGGAAAATCAACCTCCAATTGTTTGCCAGTATATTATTTTGAGGAAGCAAGGCATGTTACCTCACGAAACGCGTAGTCTTGCAATTGTAAATTTTTTTAATATTTTTCTGAATCAGATGTTTTTATCTAAGTATATCATTTGCATCTCTGATAACAGGCAAATATGGAAAACTTCTTTTTAAAAATAAGAAGTGGAACATTTTGTGTTGTTTTACCGAATCTGAAGCCTTCAGTGTGTGTTCTACTTGAAATCTGATCTTGATAGCCTTCCGACAAGTTGGCCCAGGAAAAAGAAAAAGGTGTAGCTTCATGGGAAATTATTTGTATGCCATAATCTGAGTTGCACCAGTTCCCTGTGCAACATAAAAAGGTGAGAGACTGAAATATATTGTCTCCCTTTGGTTCTGTTTGATCTAATTAATACTAAGAAAGCGCCTTTCTTTTTTACACGAGGAAGCGAAGTCCACTGAGATGATGTTCTTACTAAATTGGCTGCTATAATTGAACAAAAATTGAATAAAAAAGGCCACCAAGATGTTATGCAGGGTAACAGTTTATTGAAATTCTATCATAAAATGACTGTTTTCTGCAAATTCAAATAATACTTTAGAAAATGTTATATTTACCAATACTCTCATAAAAAACATCTACACAGCTCAATGACCACCACATAATCGTCAATGTAAACAAGGTAGCAAGTAATTCTGCAACAGATAGATGACTTACATCACACACAAAGATGAACCACTCTACCGTAGATGACAGACATAGGCTGGGTGATATATAGAATTATTAGCAGTTTACTAATCTTTCTTCCACTTTAATATTAATATACTTTAAGGGCTTGCCCAGTCCAGTCTTGAGATATCAGGGTACTGGAGAGAAGGTGGTTGTGTGGTTGTTGGAGCTGTTAAGTTGGGTGGATCTGGATTATAAGTGCTTATTTATTCTTCCACAGTGCAGTACACTGTACATAGCGGCATTCCCATCATGTATTTTCCACAGGGTGACTGAGTCTGTGCCAGCTACCAGCCATTGAGAACCGAACCGGCACACACGACTCTTCCACTTCACCTCTTTTGGAGTTCCAAGCAAATTTGCAGGAACAGACTCAGACTGGTCTCTGGAAAGCACATGCTGGGAATAAGGACTTAAGTCAGTAGAATCCCATTGATTCAATGGATGTTGGCGGTCCACCAGAAACACACATGCAGTTTGTAGTGCAGTATTTGAAGTCATTCTTCTGGTTTTGGCTAAAGAAAAAAACTGCAAAAACTACTGTGGCCTATTAATGGAAAAAAAAAACAACTACTGTGTGTGACTATTAAAGTGAGAAGAGGGGGCATTATTAAAATACAAGAAGTTGTCAGGGCTACCATATCCACCAACTGTAAGAGATGGTGTCCTGAGACACTATGAATGGACTCTACTAGGGTTATTTCCTAGAATCACTATAGTCCTGTAGGTGCAGCATGCACCTTCTCCAATATACCACACCAGGAAGGTATTCCAGGTGATTCTACAAGGCAAATTCTTACATTTGTTTCCCTATACAATAATGTGCTGCCTTTTATATGAAGGATCTAACAGGATTCCAGCTCAGATGACTAGAGAGCTGCTACAGGCTGGGATGACGCATATTTTTTTGGGGGGGAAAAGCAACACACCAGTTTTTTTTGTGCAGTTTTTTTGAGCCAAAGTCAGCAGTGGAAGCAGCAGGAATGAGAAACATGAGCTCTTCCTTTATATTTCTAATTCCTTCACTCCATTCCAGGCTTTGGCTCAAAGAACTGAATGAAAAACTGACAAAAACTGCAACCCCCTGCCCCAAAACACTGTGTGTAAAACTACTGTTAGGTTATGTCTACAAAGCGCAGAAATACCAATTTTCAGCAGTTACAGTATTTTGAAACCACTAAGAATCCGACGCTACACTGTGCTGCATAGACAGCAATGAAAAACCCATGCTGTAGTCTATATAGCACAGGTTTTTAACCGCCGCGTTAAAAATCTGGTGTAATATCGGCTGCGATTTTTGCGCAAATCAGTGACAAAAACCGCGGTTCTGCATAGGACAAAATGCCGTCAGCTTTCCGACATATTTTGTAGTATGCTGTGTGCTTAGCCTTAGTGAAACAGGTTGCATTCGTGTTTTTATCTTCTTTTTGTTAGGAGCGAAAGGGGGCAAAAATTGCCACGGTCAGATGTTAGCAGGAAATCGATCAGGAAATATAAAACACACTACATTAAGCCTGACTTTTTCTCATTTTGGGTTAGTGGCTTTTTTCCCCAAACTCAGCATTCTGTAGGTGTGGCATTGTTTCCCTTCAAACCTCAATTGGCTCCTTTCTGCTAAAAATTAGTGTTATGTTTTTGCAGCGTCCACATTACAAATCATGTGATTCAAAGAGGAATCAATTAAATCCTATCATCTTTGGATCACATGATTGATGTGATGGGGAAAAACACAACAGAAGAAAAAAAAAACAAACAAACACATGTACCAACAGCCATTTGTTAAAAGAAAGCGCCCACAAAAATTCCATAATAAAAAAATGCACGTAGTTTTTAAGGTGTGGGTTGTTTTCTTAGCCCAAAACAGTGAAAAGTATGTGTGAAGGAAGCTTTGAGGAGATTGGCATAGTACAGGTATCTATGCTGCACGATGCAATTTTGTCTTTGGCACGCAATGAAATATTTGCTTAATATTTCAGGTAAGTTAACGTTACCATAAGGCCAGTGAGAGGAAGGCTATGTTCACATCATTATTAGCCACTAAATTCAGTGTAGACCTCCATCATTGACTTCCATTGTATAAAAAAAAATAGTTTCTAGTATATCTGGCCAATAGAAGTCTACAGGCACATCAGAAGTGTATGCCAGATAGCCCTAATGAGTAATGTGAACCTAGTCTGATGACAAATGGACATAACAATGATATAACACTATTAAAGATGATCATTTTTACCAAGTCTCTTTAAAATACCATATAATTTAGAAATCATACAAATAATATAAAATAACCCAATCTCATCCCATCCGGTTCTCCTTTGGTCAGACCAGTAGATCCTCTTTAGACATTTTACATCTCATTTATTCTTAAAAATAGAAGCATCATCTACAACCCTTACGAGCACTTTCCACTTAACGGAGTTTGGTCAAGAAAATGACGTCATCAGAACATGACAGGAAAAAAAGATCAGACCGGCTCCTTCTCTGTAACATGAACATCATCAGCATGGACCGACAGGGTGGACGCCTGGCCACAGAGGTGCTGGTGATCCTTCCAGTCCTATCAAAGAGCAAATGAGTCACGTAAATGGAAAAGGCAGACATATCAGCTAAAGACCGGAACATAACAGATCTATAAATGACAAAATACATAGATTACTACGTAAAAAAAGAATACGGCTGTGCTATAACTGCTAATAGTATTAGTGTAAAACATGAAGAAAATCTAAAGGATGCATAGGTTTTGTTCACAAAGTTTAGCTGATGTTTATGGTACAATGCAGAAATCAGTCACAAAAGTTTATTATTTTTACTATTTTTTAAGATAATTGCTAAATCAATTATCTGGTTGGATAAAACTTTTTAAACGGGGCAAGCTGGGTTAAAAAAAGATATATACATAAATATATCTACCTATAGCGGGGCTCTATGTACCTACGCGGACCGTACACCTACAGGTGCCTATATCTACCTACAGGGAGCATACAGCTACCTAAAGGGGGAATATATCACTACCTACAGGGGCATACACCTACCTACAGGGAGCTATATGTACCTTAAGGGGTCATATACCTACAGGTGCCTAGATCTATCTACAGGAGGCATACACCTATTCACAGAGGACATACACCTACTTACAGAGGGCTATATCTACCTGTATATAATAATATACATGTACCAAATGCATAATAAGTATTACTGACCAACTCGACCATTTCTGAAGCTACAACACTCACTGGGCCCCTGCTGTTGATTTCAAGTTCCTGATCCCGTCTTGACACACAGAAAAAAGGAAATGTCCACTCAGCCAATCACTAGCCACGTTGGTGATCTACCTCAGTCAGTGATTGGTTGATTGGACATTCATTGCCATTTCTTATGTGTCAAAATAGGGCCAGGAAATGAAGTTAGGGGGAACTAAATTAGTTTAGGAACAGCAGTGGATCAGTGATGTGAATAATGCTTATTTTACTTTTTTTTTTTAAATCCCGCTTAAAAAATTAATAAATAACAGTGATAATCCCAATGGAGAACCCCTTTAAGGTTTTTCTATTGTTAAAAAACATCATGCTCTCAGAAAATAAAAATGTAAAGGAGTGTCAGTACAAAAGTTATATTATAGGAAACATTTGGACGCAGCAAATATCTGGTACGAAAATCATCTTGAAAAAAACCCCCCACAAAAAATGACCATATGTGGATGCCAAGATGTTTTACTGTCTAAAGTTTTCTGTTTATTCATATCTCTACCTTTCTCTTTATAGTGGTGGGAGCTCCAGTTTTCTGATAGAGTAGTCCAAACCTCTGCACAGGTAAAGATACAAATTGTGGCTGCTTGAAAGGGGATCTTATGGAATTGTTTGGTTATTGAGTGTAGACTACTAAAATATGATTATGGAAATAGATCACTGATCTTCTGCCTCTGCTCCCCACAGTCGTGAGTAAACAATTTTACTAGTTCTAAAAACTTAAAGGGGTTGTCTCCCCTCAGAGTTTCATAGATGCATCCTGTTACTTCCTGGTCAGACTGTCTGTAATTAGCATAGGAGCTCCTAGCATTCACTGTGTATATTCAACTCTGTGTTTTCAATCTGCTAATTAGTTTAGATTAGTTTAGAAGCTTCTCTGAAAATGCTAGCAGGAGATTTATCTAAAGTAAACAGCAGTAATTACTAGTTTTTGTTTGAAAGTTCAGATAACACACACACTCTCCCTCTGGCTGCCTGGACCTGTGTGATGACATCACTCACTGCTATCACACAGTACAAACCGCAGGGGAAAAGGAGTAAACAGGTCGGTCACTGGGGGAACCAAATAGAGCCAGAAAGGTGATAAAATCATTTGTAGCTCCTTAACAAAAAAAGATGAACAAAGCAATGTATTTGGAAAATGTCTTCATTTAGTGTTCCCTACATTTTGAAAGTTATTCTTAGTGAGATAACACCTTTAAGGTCATAGGCTGATTCTGATTAAAAATTAGATGTTAAGTTCTGTGTATAACATAGCCCTATCCCTAAGGTTAAAGGGGCTGTCTATAATTTTGAAAATAATGGTATGCTGATCAGGAAGTAGAAATTAAAATAAACAAAAAGAAAAAACCTCAGCTGTGAAGCTGACGCCACTGCAGCACTGCCGCCGACATCATGTTCACTGGTCACATGATGCGGCAGTCAAAGGCCCCAGCAGTCACAGACAGCTGTGATAAAGGTTTTTTTTGTTTTTTTTTTTAACATGGACAACACCCCCTACAGAGGTTTTGCCATTGTTAAATCCTTTCGAAGACCAGCATACGCGCTTGTCTATACTCAGAACTCACACTAAAAATGAATGGAGAGCTACACAATGCACAAGCATTATATTATATTATATCCCCTTTTTCATAGTAAGCTACGAGCTGACCTCAGAAAGCGATGACAAAACCTACACAATGGCAAAACCCCTTTCAGGATCAGTAACCTACTGATCTCACGTGTTTCAGGGCTTTTTTCTACAACTTAGGTTGGCTTCATACCTTATTTCTTGCTATACTTCATGTATCCTGATGTATACCATAGCAGAGCCATAAAGAACAGCAAAGCAAGCTTAGTCTTATTTACACTAAATTTGCTTGATTTGCCAAACATACACACTTCATGTGCCGGAAACCAAAGCATAGTAGACCACGTGTGTACAATTGGGAAATAGATCAAAGGAAGTCAAAATAAGACTAAGTTGGCTTAAAGGGGTTGTCTCACTATAGGTTTTCAGCCTACCTCAGTGTGTCTGGCAGCATAGGATTTTTGAATTCAGGAGCATGCTTCTTGTCTGCCTCTTCTCCTCCCCTTTCCCCCTCCCCTCAGCACACAGACAGCTCTCCTCCTCTGACTGCAGTAACTTCTATACAGCAGGGAGGGGGGGGGGGGGTGATGGTTTTGCTGCCAGAGTTAACCCTGTGTGTGCCTGCCTAGGTTTGCTGCCAGCTGCTCACTGCTGGATCAGCTGCACTGTGCTGCTGTGGCCGAGCTCTTGCTGCTCCTCTGCACAGAGTCAGGAGACAGCAGGGAGAGGGTTGATCTATGAGTGGCTATGGAGCCAGAGGTCTGTGAAGCTGTGTATGCTAATAGCAGAGCAGGGGGGATGTAAAAGTTCCTATACCCCCTGCTTAGCTTACAAATCTCCAGGGACATCGCAAGCAACAACAAACACAAACACTGTCCTCCCATCAGAACAGACACAGGGCAGCTGTGAAGTGAGTTACTATAATCACGATGTGTCACTATTACCGCAGAGCAGGGAGGGAGATGAACCGGTCTAAGGCCCGCCTGATCTGTTCTGTTAGTATAGTCAAAGCTCCACAGACACATCATGATTATAGTAACACACTTCACTGCTCTCACATCGTACTGACCACAGATCAGCCTCACCTCTGTTCTCCTCAATCTGTGTAGAGAGCAGGAGGGAGCAGGCACACACAGGATTAATCCAGGCAGCACAGCTACACAGACACAGAAGCCAGGAGTAGAGCCCTCCCCCTCCCTCCACTACAGAAGCATCACAAGTGCCCTCATACTGTGCGGGAGGGGCTCTGTACTCGGACCTGTATTGAGAAGCTGATGAGACACCAGCACGGGCAGCCAGTGAGAGAAAAATCAACAGGTCGGTGGCTATAGTGAATTGAGGAGCTGATGCACTCCTACTACCAGGGATAACTCAAAATCAGTAGGACATTTGTAATGAACATGTATTGCAAAGCTGCTTGTTTTTTTAAAGATCTTTTAATTAAAACCCAATCATTGTAGCGAGACAACCCCTTTAATTGTTCTATATGGCTACGCAACGATACAGGTCGGTATACTGTTTTCATGATAACCTGACTGATACCTAAAGTGGAGCATGAAGCAATATGTAAATGGCCCCTTATTATCTATGCCACATGCAGTGTGTGGTGCGAGGGGGTCACTATTTCGCCTTATTCTTGTTTAGGCTCTGCATATTAGCACATTATACACTTTTCTTGTCAGTTTAGTCCTTAGATGATTGTTCAAATACCATTCAGGTAAAGCACATCTCAACCTGTCCAGTAACAAGGCTCTTACAGACATGCTTGAGAAACGTCCTACCTTCCGCTGGCAGAAGATGGAGCAGTAATTGACTTTGTGGCAGCCGGTGCATTCGTTAAGGGCTTCTCTGCCGCAATTAACACAGGATTGCTGAACACAGAGAAGACCAAAAGTATTGTTAGGTACAATGTCATCATGTCATAAAAACAAATTTAACAGCACTGTAGGAGTACAGGACTGAATTTAATGGAATACAAGTGCCATTCAGACAATGAAGTCAGTGGTCAGAGAGCTTGGGCCATTATGTGCTACTAACACCTATACTGCCCTAATGTATGATTCTTCACTAAAAGCCTAAGCCTATGGGTAAAAGCAAGGTCTGACACAAGGCCTCACATCAACAGAATAAGAAAAGAAAAACATATTGTGGTACCAAATGTTTTCCCTATTAAAGCCAATCACAAAGATAATACTAAAAAGTGCATTTTGCAAACAAAAACAAAACAAAATCTCCTAACTACAAACATAAAAAAGAAAAATACATAAAACTTCTTCTACCACATTGACTTGACATCAGTCTGCAGTGCAAGGCAGTGTAATCTGTTGGGGGTTATGAATTGGGATCCCTACAGATTCTCATATTTGCTCTACAGTACATCTGAAACCTTATGGATCTAGTCACACGTTTAACAGATCAAAGGAAATTTACATGAGAGCAAAAAATATTGAGCACTGTTGGCGTTAATAGAGAACCATCACTGGTTTTGCATTGATAAATTTTGCTTTTTTTTAACTTTCCAAAATTGTGTAGGCATTTTGTAGCTTTCCATGACCATTCAACACTTCAGAAGTAATAAAGTAGATCTCCTCTTTAACCCCTTCTCGCCACAGGGAATCTTGTTTACATCCCATTCATTTTTTCCTCCTCACTTTCCAAGACCCAAACCTTTTTTATTTTTTGATCTACACGGCCATTTATTTGCAGGACAAGATTTACTTTTTAATGCTACCATTTACTGTTCCATACTATTACTTATGAGTTATTGCACATTGGACATTGAAGAAATCGCAAGAAGAGGAACAGATGGAAATTGGAAAATTTCAGAGAAACTGGCTTCCTGCACAACATGTGCTTTATAGGAGATGTACTAAATATACCTTTTTACCAAAGAAGTCAGTTTTGCCAGCTATGTATATAATTCGTTATCTATAGAGTATGTAGGGGGATTTTTAAATTTTGTAATATGACATTGAGGGTCACAGGCTGAGAGACCCGTTGTACGCACATATGTGTCTATGTCTGCTATCTATTCTTGTATTAACAATTTGCTCTAAGGACAATTAATTCCATAAATTTACCAACCACCATTCATGTCTATACTATACTCTTAAAATTGAACTTTTAATAGAAGGACCAATTTCTTTGTCTATTAAAATAGAAGAAGGTTCTGTGCACTCTGATACTATTTAGATCCTGAGTAAACTCAGCAATTCAATAGGGTGAGTGCCTGCAGTACACTAACCCCTGAGACCTGTGAACTACCGATAACTAAAAAATTGACATCACTGACCCCCCACCCCCTCCCCAACATGTTTCGCCAATCAGGGTCTAAATAGTATCAGAGTGCACAGAATCTACTCATATTTTAATGGACACAAAATTTGTTCCTTCTATTAAAAGTTAAATTTTAAGAGTATAGTAGACATGGGTGGTGGTTGGTAAATTTATGGCACAAATTGTCATAAATGTTAATACAGTTGATTTATGGCATCCAACCACTATTATAAGGATTGCTTATTAGGCTCAACAGCGTTCTGTCTTTTCCTGGCCCCATCACTTCCCCTCTTCTAGATAACTTTTACCAACTGATAATCAGAATCTCATAAGCAACAGAGTTGGGCTCTAAGGTTTACCTTAGGCTATGTTCACACGGCTTATTTTGGGACGGATTTCAGCCCGTAATTCACGCCGTACTGTGCGAATTACGGGTGAAATCCATCCCAGTCATTACGGTAATTCACAGTTCTCATAGAGAACTATGGATTCCATCTCCTCTCCCTGCTCGCGAAATCCGGCGAGCAGGGAGAAAGTGACATTTCAATTATTCACGGTGGGATACGCGCCGTGGATAATGAATGTCTATGGGCCAAGGGGGCTATGGGCCCCCCAGTTCCACCCTCGCTGCCGAGCACACAGCGTAATTGCGGGCGAAATCCGTCCTGCAATTACGCCGTGAATAAGCCGTGTGAATATAGCCTTATAGTCCACCTAAAGTTCTGCAGGGACACCCTCATCAGTACAGAACAGGATATTGGTTGACTAGAAAGATGCCTTGGGTGCAGCTCAGGAATTGACAGTAAGTACCGATTCCCATTGAAGAAGTCCAGTGGCGAGCTGTGTCTAAGGCATCTTATTAGAAAACCAGTACCTTGCTCTTGATTGAGGGGCAAGAACACCAAAACCTCTGTTCACAGATGGGCGACTCTTCCTTTTGGTTTGGCTCCTTTGGGAGGAAAAATAATTTGCAAACTTCTGTACTAGCAAAGGTACCACTGTGGCGGTGCACTAAGCTAAAATGAACAACTACTCACTTAATTTCCCCTCTACAGAAATAAGTAGGAAAGAGAGATCTGGCTGCAAGGGAAGGAGTTCAGAAGGGAGAATACGATTCCGATCGGTACAGGCCATAGTCTTAGCACAATCTCCAGGGGGTTAGTACTTTTTCTCTCCCCACCCTCCTAGGAAAATGTGTCTCTGAGCTACTGCCTGTACCCGCTCTCCCACACCTGGGAACTTTGTACAGAGGTGGGGGACAGTGAGTGAATTGCTGGAAAAGTGAAGATTCTAAGATATTCATGTGTAAATTCTGTAGGGATGAGTGGTGGCTGAGAGAAGTCATCATGGTGGCCTGGATCGGATACAGAAGAAAAGGGAAACTGAACGACTCATCAGAGAAGATGTCACCTGTGAGTCCTTAGATGTAACTGAACTGTAATTACTGATATGACTGCAAGGCACCTGTGTAAACTGGTAATTACCACTATATGGTCACTGTATGGTAGTAATATACAGTCTGCAAAGCCTGTGTTCCACTGAATCTGTTACTGTATGGTCACTGTATGGGGTAATATATAGTCTGCAGAGCCTGTGTACAACTGGGTCTGCTACTATATGGTGGTAATAGTGGTCTTTGTATACTGATCTTTATTCGTTAATAGTATAGGGGTATTATTCAGTCACTATGTGGTGGTAATATATGATCATGTTCTTGCGGTATAATCAGGTCCATATGTAGTAGCACTATTGGCAATGTTGGTCTTGGTATAGTGGGATTTGTTTAATTGCAGCATGATGATGATATGTATGGTGAGGTACTTTCTCAGTGTATTATCTAATAACTGCATTACTAATATTAATGGGTACTGGTACATGTGCATGGTCGGGGGAGATTCTGGCAGGGGGGAACCCTTCCAAAAGTTTGCTATGGGGCCTAAACTTCTTTAGTTACGCCCCTGCCTATTAAATGACAATTCTGAAGCATCTTCTCTTCTAACACTGTGTTGTGCTGTTACTCCGTTATTCCTTTTAGAAGTGTATTACTGAATCTGTCAGATGGGTGTTACCATTCAAGTTTTTAAAGGGGTGTATCCCTGCCGTCAATGATTGGACAATGCCAGGCTGTGCAGGGACATGCCCCAATTGGTAACACCCATTTGGCAGACTTACAATTAATGTCTAAGAGAACTAACAGTGAAACCACACAACATACAGATATAAGAAAAGATGCATGAGAACTGTTGTTTCATGGGGAACACTAACATTTACTTACACAGACCTGTCAGGAATAGCCCCATTTTCTCTTTAATTTTACTTATTTTTATAAACTGGACAAACCTTTTACATTTTCTTAGTCTTTCTATTCTAGAAATGTATTACTGAATCTGTCAGATGGGTGTTGCCAACCAGGGGAGGGGTGTGTCCCTAGCACACACCGACTCTCAGCAGTGACTGGACAATGTCAGACTGTGCACGGACATAGCCATAATGATAATACCCAGCCGGCTGATTCAGTAATACATTTCTAGAAGGAACAATTGAGGAACAGCACAACACATAATTATTTAAAAAAAATGCTCCAAAATTGTTATTTTACTATTTTAGTAGTATTCGCAAGCTCCCGGACACCCGGCATAATTGCGGGGCGTACTGTACACCCTGCAATTAACCGTGTGAACTTAGCCCAAGTCTTCTTAGGCTTTCACACTTCTATAAAGTTTAAGGAACTGCTGATTGACATCTAATATCTTTATAATTGACACTACATAGTGACAGCTGCACACACCACCCAGTGCCAATGACAGTTTTCTCGTTAGTCCATTATTTACAGATGTTGTACTCATGTATTATAAAGAACCAATTAAGGACAAGAAAGAAATATCTAGGAATGAGAAAGAAGGGAATAACACCTCTGCTTGCTATTAAAAAGTCATAATTAAAAGACCAACTAGGAGTTATTCAAGATGTTCATGTAAAAAATACAACAGTATAAATGCTTTAAGGTAATAAGGGCATAACAGGCAGACCACACTAATGGAGGAGGGAGAGAGAGTGTGACAGAGTGCACAGGAAAAATCAAACTCCTTAAAATAGTGAGAGCTAATGAGATGCAGAGCGAGAGAGGAAGGAGGTGCGACCCGGCTGTGACGATACATTCATAAATCTGTCACACTTGCACTGCTCTGTGTTATGTGAACATACATTATATATATAGGACATATGAACGCTAAAGATAGACTCCTGCATTAATATTCAAAAATGTGCGCAATTCTACAGGAACAGCGCAATTATCACATATATAGATCAAGAAGATATGACAGTACAGAACCCAAGGGTCCTGCTGAAAAATTGCATGTCAGATTGTAAAACAGAAATGGTTTAATAGAACAGCACGGATACTTTAACTGTCGGAGGGGAAGACGTGCTGGTCTATACCCGGTAATAAAATCTCATGTTTCGCCAACCATGCTCCTGACCATCGGATCGTGTTGGAAGAGAGATGATTGGTGAACTGCATACCAAACAAGTCCACCCACCGCCATTATAACATGGTGAGTCTGCGGGCAATGTTTTAACTAAGGAGTATAAAACCTTAGTTTAGACATTTATGTGTTATGACAAGTGATTTTCCGTATTGTCACCGACTCCAAGGAACCGTTACCTAATCGTTCGAACATTTATCCAAGTTTCCCTCATTCCAACGAGACTGTCAAGCAAATTTTTAACCATTCAAAATCAATGGAACGCGGGTGCTTATAATAGAATAACAGGTCCATTAGAACACAAAGGGGAAGTCTGGGTTATCTTTACTTAATATATTTAGACAGTGCCCTGATAAGACAAAAAACATCACATACTTGTCTCCCCCCTCATCTGTGTTTTAGCACTGCCACCATCCTTCTGTTGACTTACAACTACCGTATTTTTCGGACTATAAGGCGCACCGGATTATAAGGCGCATTATCAATGAGCGCCTGTTAAGTCTCTTGGTTCATATATACCAGGGCGCACTGGCACATCTCTCTCTCATACACACAGCGCCCCCAAGAGACATCATGTAAAATAAAGCAAAGCACAGACCGCAATCCAAGCGTTCATTCAACACTTCACAATCAACTCGTACAACAATGAAAGCTTGATAACCAAAGACAAACATGTCCTATCCTCTGTGGCGTAATGCGTGAAATACCGTGTCCACACTTAGTTGAATCTTATTTTGCAAACAGATATAGCAACTGAACTCCATTGTGGAGCGCACGCACACTACCATCGGAAATCGACCGTGAATCAGTTCTGAAATCAGCTGCGTGAACATAGCTTAATGGTTACACTGTATTTGTAACTGATTTGTCTAACTGATTCGAACGTATTAGACTATTGTAAATTCAGTGTTGTAAATCATTTGCAAATCAGTTGCAAATCTCAGTTGGCAAATCAGAGTCCTAAACCATTCTGATACATAATGACTGATCTGAACCAAGTCCAAAAAAACAAAACCCAAAAGAATGAGATTGATTCATATATAAGGGCGCATCGGTACTATAAGTCGCCCCCGCCACATTCGAATTTCTGGATAAAATCATAGGCTTTTATGTGCGCCTTATAGTCCGAAAAATACGGTACTATGGTTGGCTCCAGGCCGGTCACATGCCATTGCCCAATGTCGCCATTTAGAAGTGAACAGCTCCAAGTGGTCATGTCAGTAATGGCACGTGACAATCAATGGCTACAACAGTCTTAAAAGGGTTTTGCCACGATGTAATGTTGACGTGGGATCCTCCAAAATGGATATTTAATCACTTTTCTAAATATATGTGATTACAAAAAGTGAAGCCTCTGAGCGCTACAGCTTTCTTTATATGCCCTTAGTTTCCTGACAGTTTACATTAGACACGACCAGGACACTGACAGGAGCTGATCTGGCCGCGCTTGCGTTGTCTGCACTTCTTATCTGATGACAGGGAACATGAAGAAGCTTGCAAGGGACTGGGGAGAAAAAGCAGTGAATGAGCCTGTGTCTATTGTATAGAGAATCCACTGGTTGGAACGTAATTATTTGAGTAAACATTTCAGATGCTCCCTGACTCTCCCTTAGCCCCCCATTCCCCCGTGACTCAGCATGCTGAGTTAATCTTCTCTCCTGAGCAGAGAAGAGGAAAGGAACTCACTTCTTGGCAAAACCCCTTTAAGCCAACCACAGCAACGGGAAGTCAACAGAAGAATCAAGAGAGACAGTGGATGGTGGCAGCTAAAATGGAAGAGAGGGCACCACTAGCCTAAGTACATTTAATAAAAATAACCCCGACGACCCATTTAAAGTGAATGTGGATGAGCCAACTTATTAATCTGGATATCGCACACAAACAGGGGGCACAGCACTCATTTAGCATTTCTACCCCTATGTTTTGATGATCAGTTGAGCTCTCAGCATCCGAATCCCCATCCATCAAAAAGCTAAAGAACCAACACGATACGAAACGCATAGACGTGTTCTCAGTATATGGTGCTGTTTTTGATGTTGCATGTGTATACTTTTTCAATAAAATAACCTGTTTTTATGGTACCTTTGCTGGATCTCTAAAACTTTTTTGGTATTTATGCAGGGGCCTGACGGCAAGATCCGTGCATAAGGGAGCTACAGGTGTCTCCTGATGAATGGCTAAACTAAACCAAAAAGTCGAGTAAGAAAGCCTTTGCTTTTTTGCTTCTTTGTTGTCTCATGGCACTACTATGCGCCGGTATGTATGAGCTGCAGAAGAACTGGTTCCCACATTCTGGCACATTCTACACTACCTCAAAGCGAACTGGCCTGTCAGCACCAATGTTCATACATGTCGCCCTATGGGTGGATTGAAAGGGGAAACTCCCGTCCCACAGGCACACCACTGAAGACTGTGCTGCACAACAGTTACGTCCCGTTGTGTCCCGCAGTTAACCCGTGTGAACATAGCCTTATCTGATAGCTGAGAGTGATGTCATCACACACAAGTCCCAGCACAGAACTGCCAAATGCCGGAGAGCTTGTGTGTTGTCTGATCTTTCAGACAAAAGACACTAATTACTACTGTTTACTTTAGCTCTAAAGCATCTCTGGACCTGTGAGCAGGATATTTTTATCTTATGTAGTCTAATTAGCAGAAGTCTGAATACATGGAGCTTATATGCTAATTGCCCACAGCTTCACCAGGAGGTGACAGGATGCATGAATGAAAGAATGCTGCTTTATTCTATGAAACAACATAGAGAGAGACTACCCCTTTAAAGGGAATCTGTCACCATTTTTTTACTTATTAAATCAAGACCCTGATCTATATTCTTTTCTTTTTAGCCATTTTTATTTTCTGATTGAAGATTTTTTAATTCAGTTGTCTGTATATTATTGTGGGGACAGTATTCTTGTCTGTACTGCTTTGAGCAGCATTTACAGAGATGCTTTACAGCAGCTTCATGCACATGGGAGCCTTAAGACTCAGTCCCTTTGACTTCTATAGAAGAGTTTTCTAGGCATGCTCTGTGACCTGGGAATAAGTCAGTGTGCAGGGAGGGGAAGGGGTGAACTGTGTCTATTTTCTATTGTGACTAGTTGATCCTGTGTTATCTATGCACATTGGTGTCACATTTCAGTGTAACCCTGCTTGTACTGATCATGAGCAAACTACTGAAAATCTCTCTCTACAGAACATAAAGTGTCAGACAATTATTAGGTCTAGTGGCCAAAGTGAAAACTGCAGGATTTAAGAATTTTTAAAAAATATTAATAGTGATATAGGAAATTAAAAAGAACATAACCAAAAATTCCTAAAAAAGAGTTTAACATAAAAACGTGAGTTAAACAATAAGTCATTTTCTGATGACACATTCCCTTTAAGCCTGTCAGAAAACTTGTTCTATCAATTAGTTGAATTTGCCAAGAGTTTAATAAAACCATTAAAAATAGTCCAGTTGTTATACTGTGCTGTCCAAACTTACCAGTGTTACAATATGAAAGCTCTAACATAAGCCTTCATTTCTTCACAGTAAGTGTTTTCTGGATTAGTGGTTTTTATTTGGCAAGGGGGTGATCCCCCGGGGGTTTAAAATTTGGCCACCACTGTCATATCACACCTGACTTGGCTTTGTTGGTGGGCAGTGGCACTGTGACTAGACTGGCAGCCAGCAACATCCGTAATACCACAGACCTAACACTGAGGGAAGGTACTGCAAGAAGACAGTGTAAGGAAAACAATCTCTTCAACCGCCTAGGATTTAAAGCAGTTTGCAGAGCAATGGAACCTGTCTGTCTCTTAAGAAGATTACGGATTTAATTACAGATCATCTTGCTGACCTGTGTCATAGGCACAGTGAAGGCTGGGCTGGCCGGTAATGTCACAATGCACACTGCTCTGGATACAAGGCTATAACCTCTGACCCATGCAGACATTTAACAGTAGCCAACAAGAAGACAAAATGCAGACTACTGTAAGTAAAGGAAGAGTATTCACTCGCTTTGCTTCATTATCACATGAGTTTACACTCGTATTTAAATCTTGGGTTTTTAATATAGTAAAAAGTAATACAAAAAAATTTTCTTGGGGAAACAATGAAAAACCCTGGCTGTAAACCCATTTTTAGTTAGAGGCATTCTGGTTTCCGACAAATATTTTTGCTTTTAAAAAAGGTTAACAATTTTCAAATATATTTTTCTGTTATTTTTTTTAAAATGCATGTATGACACATGTCATGGGCCAAAAATTGTCGCACTCTGTGAGCGATTTTTGAGGGCCCACAGGGACTAGGGGAAAACACCAGGTGGTGTACTGGGCAAAGGCGAAAAAAATATTATATATAAAAAAAAAAAAAAAAAATAAATTTAAAAATTGTATATAAAAAAAAAAAAAAATGGGTTTTTTTACTTACCGTAAAATCCCTTTCTCTTCCAATTCATTGGGGGACACAGCACTTGGGTATAGGCCGTTGCCTTGGGGGCGGGCACTCACCAAAAAGAGTCGGGCCCCCCCGGTGGCAATCCCTCCGCTGAAGCAGGCTGAAACAGTTTGGGACCAAAGCCGGGCTGAGAAAGAGACACACCGACCCCTGAAAACAAGCAAAAAGGGGGGGGACCCGTGTCCCCCCAATGAAATTTACGGAAAGGGGTTTTCGGTAATACAAAAATCCATTTTTCCGGGCCATCTTTCATTGGGGAACAGCACCTTGGGATGTCCATAGCTGTCCCAGGGGTGAGGAAAAAAAAAACTAAAAGAAAAAAAAATTTCTCCCGCTTTATAAGCCCTAAGCAACTGCGGCCCTAAAAGTACCTTCCCGGCTTGCAACAGCCGAGGCCAAAGGAATGTTCTGTAGAAATTTTGAAAAAGGGAGGACCGAAACCCCGGGGCCCCCTTTGCACACCTAACGTGACGCCCGATGCCGAAACCCCCCAGGGGCCCAACTGCCCACGTTGAATACAGTGACCCGAAACGGGGGTGACTCCCCCTTGGCGATAGGGTTCCAAAATCGCAGCAATCACTGGGGAAGGGGCCTTTTTGGAACCGCCAGGCCCGCGGGCCCCCCGGGGAAAAACAAAGCGCGGGATCGATTTCCTAAAAGGGTCTGTGACAGGGGTAATGAAAATCCCTTTTCCACGTTTTCCCAAAAAATCAAGCCCCCCTTGTGGATTTTAAGGGCGAGGGACAGAACGAGGGCCGAACTTTTCCTTTAACGGAACGGGACCCCCCCTTAGGAGAAAAGAAGGGACCGGACCAAGACCACCTTTCCTTATGCAAAAACAAAAAAGGAATTCATGAAAAAACCCATTCCGACATCAGGGATGGAAGTAATGGCCACCAAAAACCCCCTTCCCAAAAAAGCAAAAGAAGGGGGACCCCGTAGTGGGCTCAAAAGGTTAAGACGCATGGCCCTTTAACACAAATTCAAGTCCCACCGGGGTTTATTAGGCCCAACCGGGGGGACCGAATGCGCGAACCCCCCTGAAAAACGTTTGACCTGCGCGCAGGAGGCAGCTTCCTAAACAAAACTGAAAGGGCAAAATCGACCCTTCAGGAAAGACAGGCTGAGCCCCAGCTCCAGGCCTACTGCGAAACATACACCCTTGGGGAACCCCAAAAAAATAAGGGGGAAACCTGCGGGCCTCGCCCCTGAAAAAGACTTTCAGGTACGGTAAAAGGTCCGGCACTGCGGCTTGCGTGCCCGAAACATGGTCTGGATAAACCGCCTGCGACGACCCGGATTTCAGTTCCGGTTCCCCAAAACCACCCTAAACCAGCTGCGGAAAAAGGGAGGGTGGCCAAAACCCTGTGAGAGGGGATCTGGAGCAACGGGGGGGGCCAAGGAGCTCTGCCCGCAGGGCACGAATCCGCTACCAGGTTTTGCGAGGCCAGTCTGCGATAGGAACGGACCCCCCTCGCTTAGGCGCTGACACCCAGGAAGGGGGGAAGGGCCCAAGGGGGGGAAAAAGATAGACTAGGGCGAACTCCTCCCGGCAGGGCAAAAACATCGCTCTAGGGGCCCGGGGACCCTGGTCTGGAATTTGTTCGGGGCTGGGATTCAGAACGGGCGCAAAAAGGGACGTCTGGAGTTCCCCACTCCCGGGAAAGGTGGTGAAAAATTTCCGGGAAAAAGCGCCCCCCTCCCGGGGGCGACGTCTTTCCGAGAGGGGAGGCCCCCAACCAGTTTTTCTACCCCTGGGGGGAAAACTGCCATAAGCCGAACCGTTGTTCGCCCCGAAAAACCTTGCGGTTTCCCGAAAAAAAAACCCCCCCGATTCTGGGGGCCGCCCTGGGATTTTGAAGGCGACTGCTGTGGCATTGTCGGACGAAAACCGCAATGGTGTCCCCCCAAACCCCGGGGTCAATAAAGAGTGCCAAAAAAATGGCCCGGGGGCCCAGAACAACATGGCCCCAAGAAAACGACACCACTGAGGCCCGCCCCGGGATGGCACCGAATCATCTGACCAGGGCAGGGGGACCCGCCATCGGCTAGGATCGCCGCGCAGGGGGCAAGTGAAACTGCTAAAGGCCCGCCCGAACGCAGCCACCACTTTCTGAGCACCCCATGCAAGTGCGAAATGTAAAGGGGTCATGCTTTTAGCCAAAAAACATCTGCCCAATTGCCGAACCTTCTCCGGGGGGAAGAACACCTTGGGTACCTGAGTGTCAGTGTCATCCCCCGGAACTCCATCCTTGAGCGGATCAACAGGACTTGTCGAAGTTGAATATCCACCAAGCGTTTACGGGCTTACGGGGACCCTATATGTAAAGGGAGGGAGGCGGAGGGGCCTTTACCAGGAGGTCAACCAGAATTGGATTAAGGCCGGGGCCCTTTTATGCCAGAATCCTATCAGGGTGCCAAGACCCTTTGTGAAAAAACCCTTGGGCGGTCCGCGAGACCGAACGGGAGAGCTTTTGAACTGAAAATGTTCCCCACTACTGCAAAAAACAGGAACTGCTGGGGGACCTCGGGAAAAGGGATGTGCAATAGCGTCCCGTTGTCTATGGCGGCCCGAAAAACGTATTGCTCCAGTGACGCAAATCACCGACCGGAGTGATTCCCTGCGAAAACCCGGAACCTGCACCCGGTTTTGGGCCCCTTGAATCCAAAAAATGGGCTCAGGGGCCGCTTTTTTTGGGGGGCCATGAAGAATTCAGAAAAACCCCAGAAACGCTCGGTTTGGGGGGCGGGCACAATCCCCCCGAAGACAGAGGGGGGGATTGCTTTTTAAAAAAAGCCGCGCCCGGAGGAGAAGCGGGCGAGGAAAAAAAAGAAAAAAAAACGTCGGGGGAACCGAGGGGAAAAACATTTTGTAACCGCCCAGACACCCTGCGCACCCAGGCGCTTTGACTAGAATGCAGTCTTTGGGAATGCAGGAGACGGCCCCCCACCCAAGAGGGCCTTCGGGGGGGGGGCAGCCCCAGACCGTTTTTTGGGGGGGGACCTTTGGGCGTTCTGCAGACCGCCGGATGACGCTGGCTGGCTGAGGAACGCTCTGCCTCGAGGATGGGGGGGTTCCTGCGGCCGCTTGTACGTAAAGTTCCGAAAGGACTGCAAAACGGGGGGCTTCCTAAAAAGGTTTCCCCCGGGCCAGCCGGGGTCGGGGAGGGCTGCTACGACCCCCTGTGGCCTTGAAATTAATTCATCCAGCCCTTTGCCAAAGAGCTTGCCGCCAGAAAACGGAAGCGCCACCAATAACTTCTGGGGGCTGCATCCCCAGACCAAGCTCAACCACAGGAACGGCGTATGGCCACTACCTTGGCCGATGCCTTTGACACTAATGCGGGCTGACCAAACGAAGTGTCGCACAGGAACTTCGATGCACCCGACAGCTGAGAAGCAAGGCCCAACAACTCCTCTGTGGAGGCTCCAGCTGACAGACCCTGCATGAGCTGCTTAGTCCAGACCATGCAGGCTTTGCTGACCCATGAAGCCGCAAACGCAGGTCGCAGCGCTGCCCCCGCCTCAAAGGCCGGACCCTTACAAACATCCAGAGCCTTGTCAGGGGGTGGTCTCCCCTAGAAACCCTCGGGGGCTGGCCGGGGTGGCCCGGATTTTGGAGCAGCGGAGCTGGGGCGTCCACTGATGGGGACCCCCCTGGACCATTTGGGTAACCGGAATTCCCCCCTGGGAAAAAAAGGGAAAAAACAAAGCGGCAATTAAACAGGCATCTTTAAGGAAAAAATGTAGGGTAGGCCCCTAAAATAAACTCCACCGGTGGGCCCAGAAACTGCTCATATGGTGGGCCCCTAGGATCAACTCCACCTGTGGGCCCTAGACGCCCCAGTCCGACACTGGCTGTAACCATCACCTGTGACAGTCTGGACAGGTCACCCACAGCTAGGGAGAGAGCCCTGGCCCATTCCGGGGCCACAGACCCCTGGCAGGGGGGGTCGGACCTCACGGCGGTCGGCTGAGGGACAGCGCAAAGGGCACAAAGGGCACTGGGCTGGCCGCAAGAGAACTTCTTGTGGCAATGGTTGCAAGCAAAGTAAGTCGCCACCGCTTTAGATGTGCCGGGCTTTACCCCTTCGTCCTCAGACAGGGACATGGCTGCAAGGTGCGTGGGGCAGGGATCGGTGGCCCAGAACAGGCCAACGTACCCCCCAAGGGGCTGTGGCCTCCTCAGTAGCCAGGAGATGCAGCAAAGAGTCAGGAACGCCGAACGCCGGAAAATGGCATTTAGGCTCCGCCCCCAACACAAGCCCGGGCTGCTGAAGGTCCTGCCCCATCCTGGGAGGGGCCCGGACCCGTTTGGGACCGCCCCCGGGGCGGCCCTGGCTCAGGAAAGGGCGCGGCCTAGTTGCGGCCTAGGCGCAGCCTAAGCCTCCAGAAGCCGGGGGCTAAATTTGAACGCGTGGCCCGCGACGCGACCGGCGGACGCCACCGGAACGCTGCAGAAGCGGGTAAGGAGCACCCGCAGCCCCTGGGAGGACCATCCCATCCACCAGCAGCCGATAGAAAGCCACCACGCGCGGCACCGCGGCGATAATGCCGCGGTACCGCACGGTTGCCAAAAATGGCGGCGCCGCAAGCAAAACCAGCCCTGCTGCCTAACGCCAGCAATGGTTAGGCGGGGGGGGATGTGCCCCCGCCTCTGGAACGCCAGCGCGCCGGGGGAAACCGCCGCTGGGGCCCAATGCTCAACCGGACGCTGCCGCAGCGGGCTGGCAAGCCCGCTGCCCAGTGCCAACTCCGGCTAAGCGGAGGAAATGCGCTTTCCCCCCGGGAATACCCCCAAACCGGGGAACGGGGCAACACTGGGGGGCTGCAGGAAAACGGAATTCCTGCGGCCACCCAACCGTATAAAAGGGAAAAAAAACCTGATCACCCCCAAAACGGAGGAGGTCGGGGTACTCACCAATCCGATGTCTTTAGGCGTCGCGGCATCACCCCTTCGGTACCATGCACCCAGAGGCGAGGCTACCGGAATCCGTAAAAGGCCGCGGAGGCGGCAGGTGGGGACGGGTGAGTGGCGGGGAGGAAGACCAGCCAGCTCTCGCACTGGCTGGGTTCCTGACGCCCTCAGGGGGGACAGCGTCGCGGTAGACTACGCGTTGACGGCCCCCCTGATAGGTGAGAGCCAGAGGCTCGATCACCTTCCTCCAGGTGAGAGCCGAGTGCTCTATCACCTTCCCAGGTGAGAGCCGCGAACCGGGGGGACCCGGGCGCTCAATCACCTTCCTGCAAAGGAAAGAAAAAACAACAAACTCTGCAGTGCTGCAGAGCAGCGTCTGCCTCCTACAGACACTAGGCTGAAAACTGATCAGCTTGGCGTCAGCAGGAGGGATATAGTCCACCGGGGCAGGCCCGACTTGTTTGGTCCGCCTCCGAAGGCAACGGCCTATACCCCAAGGTGCTGTGTCCCCCAATGAATGATTGGCGAGAAATAAAATTTTATATATATTATATATATATTACTTATTTATATTTTTAATTTTAGGGCAATAGAGGGAAATTAGGAAAATAAGTATTTGATACACTGGCGATTTTTCCCACTAACAGAATGGAGAGGGAAAATCCAGGAAATCACATTGTATGATTTTTAAATACAGTATATACTTGAGTATAAGCCGAGTTTTTCAGCACACAAAGTGTGCTGAAAAATCCCTCCTCGGCTTACACTCGAGTCACTGTCGGCGCTCGGGCGCTGCGATGGCCCGGGCGCCGGCAGGGACACTTCTTGCTATATGCGACTCCTCAGGGAGCGCATATAGCAGAATCCCGAGCACAGCCGACAGCGACGGGCACTTCCGTGGCCCATCGCTGTCAGCGATCTCTTCCCCTCTATGCGACTCCTCCGGAGCGCATAGAGGGGAAGATACCACTGCGGGGCAGAGAGCGAGCGCTCCCTGCTCCGCAGTGAACTCCGGACAGGGGCAAGCAGACACGCCTGTGCCGGGAAGATGGAGGACAGCGCGGGAGGCGGAGCGGTGAGAGAGTCAGGTAAGTGGTTGTTTGTTTGTGTTTTTTTTTTACCTGCCTATACCTAGCCTAAACCTGACTATACTTAGCCTATACCAGACTATACCTAGCCTATACCTGACAATACCTAGCCTATACCTGCCTATACCAGCCTATACCCTACCTATACAAGCCTATACGTGCCTATTAGAACATATACCTGCCTATAAGGACATATAACTGCCTATGGGGGACATAAACCTGCCTATAACTGCCTATGGGGGACATATACCTGCCTATGGGGACATATACCTGCCTATGGGGGACATATATCTGTCTATGGGGGACATTGAACTGTAATTTTATTGGTATCCATTTTTATTTTTGATATTTACCAGTAGCCGCTGCATTTTCCAAACTAGGCTTATACTCGAGTCAATAAGCTTTCCCATTTTTTTGTGGCAAAAGTAGGTACCTCGGCTTATACTCGGGTCGGCTTATACTCGAGTATATACGGTAATTAATTTGCATTTTATTGCATGAAATAAGTATTTGATCATCTACCAACCAGCAAGAATTCTGGCTCTCACAGACCTGTTAGTTTTCCATTAAGGGAATGTTCACACGGCGTAACTGCAGGGTGTATTTCGGCGTGTAATTGAGCTGCAATAAGCCTGAAATACGCCCTGCAATTACAGTAATACCTAACGTTTTCTTCAACATACAATACAAACATTAGCTTTCAACATGTAGGGAACACTAAATGAAAACAGTTTCCAAATATATTGCTTTGTCATTAGGAAAACAATTGATATGTCACTTCTTCCCAGCGCTTACGCATCGGGGAGAGTGAAACTGAGTGGGAGCCGGCAGTCAGTGTTTAAGAAGTAGGCGCTGACAAGCACCTACTTCTAAAACACCTGGCATATTGTGGCGCATACAGTACGCGCCACAATACGCAGTGTGAACATACCCTAAGAAGCTCTCCAACTCTACAGTCCTTCCTGTATTAATTGCACCTGTTTGAACCTGTCCACACAATCAATCAAACTCCAACCTCTCCACCATTACCAAGAGCAAAGAACTGTCTCAGAACACCAGGGACAAAATTGTAAGCCTGCAGAAGGCTGGGATGGACTACAGTACAACAGGCAAGCAACTGTTGGCGCAACTATTAGAAAATGGAAGAAACACAAGATGACTGTCAATCTTTCTTGGTCTAGGGCTCCATGCAATATCTCGCCTCGTGGGCTAAGGATGATTCTGAAAAAGGTTAAGAATCAGTTTATCACTACATGGGAGGACCTGGTCAATGACTTGAATAGAGCTAGAACCACAGTTTCAAGGATTACCGTTAGTAACACACTACGCCATTATGGATTGAAATCATACAGGGCACGCAAGGTCCCCCTTCTCATGCCAGCAAATGTCCAGGCCCGTTTGACGTCCGCCAATGACCAACTGGATGATCCAGAGGAGGCACTGGGAGAAGGTAATGTGGTCAGATTAGATTAATATAGAACTTTTTGTTATCAACTCCACTTGCCGTGTTTGGAGGAAGAAGGATGAATACAACCCCAAGAACAGTGTCCCAACCATGAAGCACAGGGGTGGAAACATCATACTTTGGGGGTACTTTTCCACATAGGGGACAGGATAACTGCACCGTATTGAAGGGAGGTTGGATGGGCCCATTTATCGTAAGATTTTGGCCAACAACCTCCTTCCTTCACTAAGAGGATTGAAGATGGGCCGTGGCTGGGTCTTCCAGCAGGAGAATGACCCAAAACACACAGCCAGAGTAACTAAGGTGTAGTTCCATAAGAATCAAGGTCCTAGAGTGGCCTAGCCAGTCTCCACACTTGAACGCAATCGAAAAATCTTTGGAAGTAGTTTAAACTCCATGCAGTCCAGCGACAGCCCGAAACCTGAAAGATCTGATCTGAGGTGTATGGAGAGAGGGCCTAAATCTCTGCTGCAGTGTGTGCAAACTCTGTCAAGAACTACAGCAAACATCTGACCTCTGTAATTGCAAACAAAGGTTTCTCTACCAAATATTAACTTCTGTTTTTCTATTGTATCAAATACCGATTTCATGCAATAAAATTCAAATTAATTAATTAAATATCATGCAATGTAATTTTCTGGATTTTGTTTTTAAATTAATGTGAACCTAGGATAAAAATTACAGCCCTCTCCATTCTTTCTAGGTGGGAAAACTTGCAAAATAGTCAGTGTATGAAATACTTATTTTCCCCACTGTAGCAAAGTGTTTTTTAGCTGTTGAAAGACCCATTTAATCCCCCAGGTTTTTATGGTCGGGTAAATACCTAATGATTGTAGTTTTATATGTAATTAATAGAAAATAAATATGAAATATACAAAATAAATTACTTTTTTGTGTATTTTTGATTTTATTAATTATTTCACTAATTAAATTTTTTTGTATCTCATTAAAGAATTATTGTTTTACAAATCAGGTAGAATGGCAGAGGTGTTAATTAGTCTCTAATCAAGCCACTAGAATACCTACATACCCAAATGAAAATTAAGGTAAAGGTGCCTTTAAAGGGGTTCCCTCACCACAGGCTTTTGCAGGCATCTTGTGCTTTCTCTCTCTCTTATAGCTTCAAATTCAGGGGAGAGTCTCTCCTCCCAGTAGGCGAGTCTTCCCTCACTGAAGAGTGGTGACATCATCACACCCCCTCCCTGCTCCCTCCTTAGTCATCATCATTCTGTGTGAGCAGTGGGAGAGAGAGGATGTCACAGCTCTGCAGACCTCCTGCAATGGTCAGTTCTCATGTCTGGAGAGCTGTCACCTCCCTCCACAAGCTCCTTGTAACCAGAAAACCTGCATTGGTGTAAGCAGTTATACATACAGCCTGAAATGATGAAACAAATGTGAGAAATGCACTCTGCTCCCCCCTCTGTTATCAGACATAAGCCAGAGGGGGAACAGTGTATAAGGCTGTGTTATATGGGAGGAGGGAGCAGAGTGTGAAAGGCTGCGTTGCATGGGGAAGAGAGTGAATCTAACAGCTAGAGACTCAGTAATTGCCCAGATCCTTCACATAGAGCTATCACTGTGAGAGGAACATACAGGAGCTCAGACAGCCTTTATTACACAGCTCAGAGAGAACGAAAGACAATGAGAACATAGACACAGCCAGCACAGAAAACCAGTTTCAGTTTAATTTTAACACAGCTCAGAGATTAGAGTGCAGGACAGCCAGTCACAACACAGGGGGCGTGTCCCAATAGGGCTGAACTAAATATCAGGCAGCCAATCACAGCAAAGGGGACATGGCCGGACCCCAAGCTTCAGATTTAGCTCTAGATACTTACAGATTAGCTAACAGCTGTTATATTAAATGATTTAGCTAATACAAATCAATTGCAAAAGTGCTTATTTTCACTGTCCCCATCATTACAGATATGATCTTTGTAGCGAGAAAACTTCTTTAACCTTGACTCAGTCATGAACCACAGCAATCAAAGGGTTCAATGGTCAGGACTGGACGCTCCTCCACTCTCAATCATAGTTAGGAGGCTGCTCTAAAAACAGGAGATTATTTTTGGACTGCACAGTGAAGAGTTCCCCTCCGTATGATACCAAGACTTCGTAGTTTTAGAATAAGGAGAAATCACTGCATCCAATACAGTGAATTGATAAAGAAAGTATATTAAAAATTGTCTAACATTTTTCCGACACTTAGCTGCTGAATGCTAAATACTGCTTTACGGTACACCTCCACTTTTATTTAAAGCTATATCACCCATAAAACGTTTCTGTTGCTGTGTAGTTGTCTTACCAATCATACCAAAGTATCTTGTGTTAAGAGACACATTTAAAGTGATGTTCCATATCTGTAAAAAGCTCTAATGTCATTAGGAGATGATATTAAATAAAAAAACAACTTACTTTTGTGATCTAGCTCTTTCCAGCGCCAGGGCTGGTCCCGGTGATCCTGACCAATGACGTCACCTTTCATTCTTTATGTAACCCTACAGCACTCTCTTACTGGATATACCGCACATGACTTTTGGGGCCTGTGATTGGCTGCAGGGTCACATAAAGAATGAACGGTGACATCATCAGCTGGGATCACCTGGACCAGCCGCGGTGCTGGAACAAGTTTACAAGGTTGTTTTTTTTTTCTATTTCTTATCATCTCCTAATGACTAACACGCTTTTAAAAAGTTCTGGAACACCTCTATAAATACAAGAGGAGGTATACTTTAATTTATCATGAGTGATCATAAACTATATCAAGTTTCACTACCAGGAAATTAGTCTATTAGCTTTGACACTCACTTTCATGAGAAAAAGGCAGTCTGTTATTAACATTACTGAATAATGCTAATCACCTTTAAATACAGCTAAAATAGAAAATCTGAACATCTTCCACCATTTTTTATATTTACTATACCTATGTGTCTCCATGGTAACAGACTACAAATGAACCCTGTGTGTAGTCAAATCCTGCAGAATCCTATGAACAAAAATAATCTGAGCCACTGAAATCAAATAGAAAATATGTTTCATACATAATGCTCACTGGATTAACCCAAGGTCTCTCCCAGTCTGATTACACAAGCTAGAAGAAAAATCAGCTTGGACATGGAAAAAATTGCGGTTATCCTGAACCCTGCCCTACCTCCTTCCTCTCAGCGGCGGCTGCAGCCTCATTTTTAGCCTGCTCCACATAGGCTTTCAGCTGCTGGGCAGTACTGAGCAATGAATTCACCATCTCTTCTAAATACAGCCAAGGTCTTTGTTGTTCCGATACCTCCAACCCGTTTACCACTCCAGAGGAAGCCTCTTTTGTGGGAGTACTGGGTGCCAGTGCCAATGCTGGGAGCGAAGACAACACTGCATGCAAATAGAAAACACAAAAGAGTGCTCATAATGATGTATTAAATATTATAAAAGTGTATACATAGAATGTATGCCACCAATACAGTAGAGTTGCAACCTGGTTGTTGTTTTTACAAAGCCTTCTAGCATGCCTTGTTCTTTTCACTTTCCTTCCTCTCCCCTGTTAGTACACACCTGTGATCACACCACTATCACTCAGCTGTAACTGCTAGATTAAACCAGTACTAGCGCTACTGTGATCACAGGACTTTAGGATGCTTTCACATGGAGCGTTTTTTGGGGTGTTTTTTCATTAATTGCTGTGTAATTTTGCAAATGAAAAAAACACACATCAAAAAATGCCCCAAAAAATGGTCCAAAAAACGCTCTGTGTGAAAGCACCCTTAGCAGAGACTGCTGAATTTAGAAAGTACCAATGCTGCTGTGATCACAGGACTTTAGCAGAGACTGCTGAATGTAATCAGTACCAATGCTGCTATGATCACAGGACTTTAGCAGAGACTGCTGAATGTAATCAGTACCAATGCTGCTGTGATCACAGGACTTTAGCAGAGGCTGCTGAATGTAATCAGTACCAATGCTGCTATGATCACAGGACTTTGCAAGACTCTGAATGAATCAGACCAATGCTGCTGTGATCACAGACTTTAGCAAGGCTGCTGAATGTAATCAGTACCAATGCTGCTAGTCACGGACTTTACAGAGACTGCTGAATGTAATCAGTACCAGCTGCTGGATCACAGGCTTAGCAAGATCTGAATGTAATCAGTACCAATGCTGCTGTGATCACAGGACTTTTAGCAGAGACTGCTGAATGTAATCAGTACCAATGCTGCTGTGATACAGGACTTTAGCAGAGACTCTGAATGTAATCAGTACCACTGCTGCTGTGATCACAGGACTTTAGCAGAGACTGCTGAATTTAATCAGTACCAATGCTGCTGTGATCACAGGACTTTAGCAGAGACTGCT
The DNA here is from genome assembly GCA_025379985.1 of Phyllomedusa bahiana. Classification (NCBI taxonomy): domain Eukaryota; kingdom Metazoa; phylum Chordata; class Amphibia; order Anura; family Hylidae; genus Phyllomedusa; species Phyllomedusa bahiana. The sequence goes on from JAODAL010003431.1 coordinate 126,170, forward strand.
GAATTTAATCAGTACCAATGCTGCTGTGATCACAGGACTTTAGCAGAGACTGCTGAATTTAATCAGTACCAATGCTGCTGTAATCACAGGACTTTAGCAGAGACTGCTGAATTTAATCAGTACCAATGCTGCTGTGATCACAGGTCTTTATTAATACTAATACACAATTGTTCCCTGCAGAGTAATGTATGGAATATCGGTGCCAGTCAAGAACCCCTTAATAAGCACCAAAATATTTTAACAGCATATCCAAAAATTTCGATTTCCAATTACATACATAATTATTCACAATCATAAAATTACATATTTTATTTTGGGTTTTCAATATTGCATAAATGATCCATCAAATAACATAGTAGCTTTCCGTTTATGAGGTTTCGGTCGCTTGCAGATTTTCCCAATAGAATATCTATGAAACAATTATCCCTTGTTAGGACCATTAATCAGAACTAGGACAAGGTCTTCTGATGCCCAAGCCAATAAGGCATATAGTGCCCCCCTCCCCTAATGGAAAATTCAAACACGCTCTATACCTCCTTGAGCCCCCTTTGTCTGCCTGGGATGAAGTGGCCTCGAGGCGGTCGCGTACCTGTAGTCCAGGCCTTGCAGTTAATTCATAGAAATCCATGATATAAAATCACATTAAAATCTGTTAAATCATCTTCTTTGTGAATCCAAATTAACAACATCGGGGTAGCAGATACAACGTCACTTGGAACAAACAGGCCTGGAAGAAGCGCATCGCCTGTTTGTTCCAAGTGAAGTTGTATCTGCTACCCCGTCCCATGTATGTAACGATTTGCCGAATTAAAGTTTGAAGCAAAAGGATCGGTGAGTGCCGTGGATTATTATCTTCTTGTTCCTGTGCCGATATCCTGTCAATATGCCATCAATGTGTGAGATGGAAACAAGGGTATTTGTTCCATAGATATTCCTTTGAGAAATATCTGCAAGACCCCAAAATGTCTGGAATGGGAAACAAAAATGTTTTTTTACATGGATGATTTATGCAACATTAAAGCAGTTGTCTCACCACGCTGTTTCACAGAGCCAAAAGCAGCTTTCATTCATGCATCCTGTCTCTTCCTGGTCAGGCTGTGGGTGATTAGCATATCAGCTCTGTATTCAAAGTTCTGCTAATTACTCTGACATGAGAGCAGGAGATGTTTATCTAAAGTCCAGAGAAGATTCAGAGCTAAATTAAACAAAACTAAGTCTCCTTTGTTGTAAAAATCAGATTACACTCAAGCTCTCAAGCTGCTGGCATTTCTGTTCCGACCTGTGTGATAATGTCTTCCCTGCTATCAGATAAGACAAACAGAGAGGAAAGCAGGTCAGTAACCAAGAGAAACCTGAGTGCACTCAGAGCTGATAACATCACTTTTATTTCCTCAACAAAGGATAATAAAGAAAGCAATATATTTGGAAAACGTCTTCATTTACCGTTTCCTACATGTTAAAAGCTAATCTTTGACGCGAGACAACCCCTTTAAAAATCCAAAATAAATTATATAACATTAAGGGTGACATGTCCCAGTACGAATGCACCATTCTTTGGTGTGTTTTGCGCCCAAAAACCTCTTGACGCCCTATTCTCTATATAAATGAACTGTAATACACCAAAACCAGGTGCATTATATGGCATGCACGACATCTGAATGTGCCTAAAAAGGCGCATCAAATATGCTAGCAACTATACGATATGCACCTAAATTTTGTAAAGCGCCTGGATAGGTGCATTAATATTACTATGCAAGGTATACCAGATGCGCCACAAAACTGAAGTGCCATCGCCACTTTTTGGACATGTCGCCCTATGAGTCTAAAAAAATTAAGGATTTTATTAGCAAGCACGTGTTTATTACCGACCCAAAGAATACTTCACATTCCCAATTTGGGTTACATATTAAAATTATTTTAACTTTTTTTGCCACTCCACCTAATGCCAGTGAGCTGAAACAGCAACATAAGTAGTACAAATTAAAAGGTATATATGATAGCGCCATGTATCAGAAAAACCATATACCAGTGCTAGATAGTAGAAAGACATTACATTGTTACTCCCTACAAAAACATACAACGTTCTTGCACCTGGGTGGAACCCTCTACCTTGGCTACAGTTATGCCTATGATTATGTAATATAATATTTAGCTGGGAATAACTACAGATATTAAAAACCTGTACACTGAGAAACAAAAACTGTGTCACTGCTTGAGGGCAGGGGCGGAACTACCGGGTTAGCAGGGGTAGCAGTTGCTCCGGGGCCCGTGCGGTTAGGGGGGCCCACGCCCCGGGGCAGCTGCTACCGCGTCCGCTACCCCGGTAATGCCGCTCCTGGGCCCGCCGGCAGTGAACTTAACATTTCACTGCGGCGGTCACGGAGCTGCGGGGCCCGGCGCATGCTGCCTCTGAACGCCCGGGCCCTCTGCCCCGAGCGTTCAGAGGCAGCGCTTCCATGGAGATAGCAGAACGGAGCGCCGATCGCTCCGCTCTGCTACTTCCCCTGCCGGCTCTCACTGATCACGTGGGCGCGCACGGTGACGTCACATCACCGCGCTGAGCACAGGGGCTGCAGAGAGGCTACAGCGCAGCTTATCGGGGGAGCGTGGACCGAGGTAAGTAAACTGTTTCTTATTTTACCTAACCCATATGCCTGCCGTATACCCCCATGTGCCTACTGTATATCCCCATATGCCTGCCGTATACCCCCCATATGCCTGCCGTATACCCCCATATGCCTACCGTATACCCCCATATGCCTGCCTGTATACCCCACAAGCTTGCCTTTATACCCCCCCGGCCTGCCTTAATAGCCCCCCAGCCTGCCTAGATAGCCCCCCCCAGCCTGCCTGCATAGCCTCCCAGCCTGCCTATATACCCCCAGCCTGCCTGCATAGCCCCCCAGCCTGCCTATATAGCCCCCTAAAGGCTGCCTATATAGCTCTAAGTCTGTCTGCCTGAATAGCCCTATAACTACCGTGAAGCCTGTCTGCCTATATAGCCCCCATAGCCCCCTAAAGCTTGCCTACCTTTATAGCCCCCGAAGCCTGCCTTCCCACTTATAAGGGGGCCCCTTTAGCTACCTAAACCCTACCTAAAACGGCCCTTTATAGCCCCCCCTAACCCCCGTTTTTAAACCCGTATGGGGTCCCCTAAAAAAAAAAAAAAAAAAAAAAAAAAAAAAAAGGGCTTAAACCTTTAAAAATGCCTTTATTAAAGGGGACTTTATTTGGGTACCTTTTAAAAACCCTTTCCTAAATTTGGGGGCCCCCGTAAACTCCAAACCTTTTAAAACCCCCCCTGCCTAAATGGAAAACCCCCCCTATGCCAGGGGGGCAGGTGCTGGAAAAGCAGGGTTTTAAAATATTTGTGTCTAAAACTGCAGGGGCAATTTGGCCCAGAGATTTTCATCAAATGGCGGACTGGGCCGAAACAGAACAAAGGGGAAAGTCAACGAAAAGGGCAGAGAGACCCTTTTACCTGTGAGTCACAAGATGTAACTACACTTGTAATCACTTAAAACCAGAGCCCGTGGGACACTGGTCTCTACCACTATATGGGTTTACTGTAATGGGTTTTTATACAGTCTGCAGAGCCTGTGGGGCACTGGAAAATACCACTAAAAAGGACACTAAATGGCGGAAATATTGGTCTTTTATTTATTTAACATTAAAAGTGTAGGGGTTTTTTATTTTAGTCAAAAAATTGGTGGAAAATTTGTGGGCATGTTTCTGGCGGGAAATCCAAATTTCCCTTTTGTAGTGGGTTTTTTAATCGGTCTTAGTAAAGGGGGATTTTTATTGGTAGGGAGTTATGATGGGATATTTTGGTGAGGTATTTGCCCTTTTAATTTTCTACATTATCTAACATCATGTCCTTTTTTTAAAAATTTTTGGGGGTCAAGGGGGGGGGTTTGGGGGATTTTGGGGGGGGGGAGTGGTTGGGCCCCATCCAAAAGGGTTTTCTTTTGGGGGGCCCCGGGCTTTTCCCCAGTTTTCGGGGCCCCCGCTTTAGGGAAAAGTCCCAGACAAAAAACCCCCCGTCAAAATTTCCCGTTGGGGTTCAGAATTTCCCAAAACCACGGGCTTTTGACCCAGTATTTTGACCCTTTGGGTTTTCAATGGGGCATTTTAAAAATGGTTTTTTTTCCTCGCCAATTAACATCCAGAAACAAGCCCATTCAGCTCTTTTGCCCGGTTTTGGGTGGGGGATCCAACATTGAAAAAGGGTTGGGGCGTGTTTTTTTTTAAATTGAATTAATTTTGGGTTATTGAATTTTTGTGACGAAAACAGCCTACCCCCCCCGGCCCACTGGAGGACCCACGGCCTGAATTGGGGGTGTAAACCGGGCTTTTCGCCCCCTCTAGGGGGGGGACAAGGGCACCAATACATTTTCCCCAGTTAACCCCTGCCCAAAAAGCTTGGGACCGGGAGACCAAAAAGCTGCCACCAGTTTTCTCTTTGTTTTGTTATAAACCGTTCCCCTTTTTAAAGGGCTTAAATCAGGGCAGGAAAAAAACCCCAACCCCCTTGGGTAGCCCTAAAATACATAAACCGAGGATTACGTGTTTAGGGGCCGATGATCAAGACAGACTAACTCAAAATTAAAGTTTTTTGATTTAATTAGCCCCTTTAAGGCACAACTAGACAGGTAATATAACAGAATGATAATAAAAACAGGAAAATTGCAGAGGTCACATATAAATTTTTGGGTAACAGACCGAAAGGGAGTTTAAAAAAAATTTTAAAATACCCTTTTTTTGCCTTTGGTTTTTGGGCCACATTTGGGGGCCCTTTTGTGGGGCCCGGCTGCTGTGTATGGGTGCCCTGGAAAAGCTCTTAGGGTTTCCCCCCCCTTTTCCCGGATCAAAAACCCGAGCCAACCCTGGCTCCCGTTTTAACTGTGTGGGGACAGCCCCAAAGTGGCAGCCCCCCCACACACCCCTGGGACGGTCTATTAATCCCCCCCCCTCAGTCATCAGTTTTTTGATACAAAACAAAAAAATGGACTATAACTCCCGGGAGGGCCTTTGGGACAGAACCAGCCGGTGGGGAAACCCTTTAGAACCAGCTAGCGTACACAACCCCACGGGTACAAAAACATCCCCCATCTTTAAAGGACTCCCGGGGTCCCCGGTTTCCCGGGTTATTTCCCCCCAGGGACCCCAAAAACCGGAAAAGGGGGGGCTGGTGTGCGGGGAGTTCCATATTTTTTGATAGAAAATTTGCCATGCAACCAAATTTTAAATGGTCGCCTATAAATCGATATGAAAAAATCCGGGGACCCACCCGACTGGGGGGATTTATTTGAAAACCTTTTAAGCTTGGGGGTTGGAGGGAGCATTTTTTTCAGTGGGTAATTAAAGGGGAAAAGGGGATTCTTTGAGGAAAACCAGAAAAAGTCCTGCCCGTGCCAAAAATCCAACCGGAAAAACATTTACAATGGGGTAGATTACTGTGTAAAAACGAGCTTTTTCCTGGGTGGGGGGAAAACTTTTGATCTTTCTAGAAAACAAATTGGGGAAAAAAAGTAAAGTGAAAATTTTTTCCTCAACCCTCCCCCCTTTTTAGGGGGCTAGGGGGCCAAACACCTCCACCGTACCCCACCCGGGGCCCCCGCGAACCCCTCCCTCTTCGGGGCAACCAACGGCGTTGCCGTGGTTTTCGGCCTTCCGGTGGGGAATGGCAAGTTTTTACGTTGGAACGCCAGGGTCCGCTAGCAACCCCCCCATTGGTTCCGGAAGACCGAGGGGTAGGGCCCCTCAGAGGGTTTTTTGGTCCCGTCCCCTACAATTTAAAAAGCCGGGCCCTAAAGATAGGGGGGCAAAACCCCCCCCTTTTCCAAGGGCCCCCCCCAAAAATCGCCAAAGGGATTCTTTTTTTCCCCTGGGAAATAGGCCACTTCCCTTCCCCGAAGCTTCCGGCCCAAAGGGACATAACGGGATGGGTTTCCCGTTCCCCTTTGGGTTTCCCCACCCGGGTAGCACTGCACCGAGGGCCCAAAAATCACTGGGTCGGGTTTGGTTTTAAAAATAAAACTTTCCGGGGGAAGTCGGCGGCTTTGCAAAACGGGGAGCGGACAAGGGCGGCCTTGAAGGGGTTGGACAAGGGGGGTCCTCGCAGTCCCTTTTTCCCCAAACACGCGAGGGCAACCTCTTCCGGGGTTTGGGGCCCGGTTTAAAGGGCCCTTTTCCAGGGGTACTATAGTGGGAACAAACCCCAAAAGTACCCAGCCCGGGGCCCAAGAAAAGGGAAAACACCGCTTTTTTGGCCTGGGGGGGGCCAGGGGTGCGGAAAGGGGATCCACTTTTTCCGGGGTCGGCTTCAAGGCCCCCCCACCTACCCGGGGCCCCAGGTAGTGGGGCCTCACTCAAAGCCCACTGGCACTTTTCCAGCCCTTTTTTGGTCCCAAACCCTGCGGCAGATTTCGGTTCCAAAAAAAAAAACAAACCCTCTTTAGGTGGAGGTGATCCCCCAGGTGGGACCGAAAATCTAAGTCAAAACCAGGGACGCGGCGCGTACCCTTCAATTTCCCCTTTGGGAGCGTGTTACCATCCCGAAAAAAGGGCAGTGGCCCTTCCAAGCCGAAAAGGCAAAGACGGTGGGGCCGTACAGTCCGAATTTTGGGGGGATAAAAAAAAAGCGTTCCCCCCTTTCCTCACGGGGCCCGGGGGGAAACTGCCAAAATCCCCGGCTCAGATCCATGAACCTTAGGTACTTTGGCCCCCCCCAACTGATTAAACAGGGCAAACGATGCGAGGCTCGGGTACCCCGTCGGTGACCGTTTACAGCAAATTTAGCCCCCTTAGTCCCCGAGAATGGGTGGCCGATCCTTCCCGGGGGTTAGGGCTAAAAGGGGAGGCTCAGGGACTGTTTGGGCCCTGGATGACCCCCAGCTTTAGCATCTTTGCAACTCCTCACCCCTGTGTGCTCTCTGCCAAATTTGGGGAGATCCGAAAAGCGAACGGGCCCGGGGGTTTGGGGGGGGGATCCCCGTGTCCACCGGGGGAAAGGAAGGGGCTGACCCGTCCTTTCCCGGCCCCGTTGTTTAACAAAGACCCCGGGAAGGGGGAAAAGGGTTGCCAACAGCTGGGACCGTTTGGTTTCCCCCCAGGAGGGTTCCACAAATCTCCCAAAAAATCCTCTATGGATCCAACCGCCCGACCGGGCCAAAACATGTCCCCAAGGGGGTTCTCCCTCCACCCACTTCGGGGGGTTTTCAACACGGGAAGGGCACATGCCCCCGCTCATTTTATGCGCCTTCATCATGTTCACCCCGGGGGAAGGGCCCTTTCCCCCTCCCCCGTCCCTGGTCCAGGGGGGACCAGGGACGTGACCCGCTTTTAGTTTTCTGGGGGGGACGACATATTTCCCCTTCCCCGGCCCGCCTGAAGCTGTCCCCGTGGAACGGGACCCCGACCCCCACTTTCCAAAAAAAAACCCCCCTGGAGTCCCCCTCACAAGCGTTTTGGTCGTTAAAAAACCAAAAAAAAAAACCCCTGCTTTTGGTCGGGCCCGGGCCCTTTGCTATTCTCCCTGCACTACTGTGTCCCAAACCCGCATTTTTTTCACGGAGGCGCAAAGACATACCAATGGGCCGACACCCCCGGGTTTTCAAGTCTCCTTTCCCCGGCCTCCTTCACCAAGCCAGGGGGCCCCCGTACACCCCGCCCTACAGGGGCCAAGGGAGCGAAAACCCCTGAAGCCTGTGGAACTTTTCCCCCTATGCGAAAGCAGGGTGGGGGTACCCCTCCCATTCCCCGCCGTGGGTGCCGACCCAAAATCTTTAAACACTCTTTAGGGGGGCCATTGATCCTTCACACAAGGGCCCTTAGTCTGGGGGGTGGTACGGGCTGGGGGACCGAAAAATGTTCCCCCTGTACAAAAAAAAAATTTCCCCAAGGACTCCATTAGCTTTCCAAAAAGAACTGGGGCCCGGGCCCCCCAGGAGCAAATTTCCCGGGGAAAACCCCCCCGAGAGAAAATCCTATAAGGCGGGGGGAACCGTCGCCCCCAAATGGACGACCGGTCTACCCCTTCCGGGTAACCGAGTGGCCTAGCCAACCCACCGGCATTTCGAAAACGTTTTTCCCCCAGGGTGTGGGAATGGACAAACGGGCCAAATTTAAAACCCCAGCCACCCTCCTGAAAGGTTCCCCTATGAATTTTGGGAAGGTACCAGTGGGGCTTTGGGCCCGGGCCCCCCCTTCCCCCCCCCTCTGACAGGTGTTCCCCACGAACGGCAGTAGGCAGCCCATCAGGGCCCCCATCTTTGGGCCCCAGAAATGGGGGGCCAGCCCTTTTCCCTTGGGCTTGGTGATCCCAGGTGGGCCGGGGCCCTCGGATCTCGGGCGCAAAACCCCGCAACAAAATCCCCCTGAACGGATAGGGGCCACCAACATTCCCGGTTCCCCGGGCCAAAGCCTCCGGTGAACCCCGGTCGGAAACCCTCACGCCCGCCCCAGGGGGGGCCCAAGGGCAGCCAGATACGGTTTTCCCCCTGTTAACCCCCCGCCCAGGGGGCACAGGGAGACCAACAATGCTGCCACCAGTTCCCTTTTTTTGTTTTTAAGACCGTCCGGGTTTCCGACTTATAGCAGGGGCAAACCAACCCTTTGGGGAGCTATAAAACCTATAGACCGAGGATTAAAGGGGTGTGAGGCCGGATTATCAAAACAAAAACTAACCAGATTAAAGGATAGGGTTTAATTAAAACCTTACGGGCACACAAGAAAATTTAAAATAAACAGAATGAAAATATATCAGGGAAAAGTCAGAGGGCACAAATAAATTTTGGAAATTAAGACAGAAGGCATTAAAAAAGGTCAAGTTTCCTTTTTTGCTTGGTTCTGGGCTCACATGGGAGGGCTTAAGGGGCCTGGCTGCTGTGTAATGGATGCTCCTGGAAACGCCTCTTAGTGCCCCCCCTCCGGATCAACCCAAAATCCAACCCTGGCTCCTGCTTATATCTGTGTGGGGACAGCCCACGTGGCAGCCCCCTACACACCCCTAGGACGGTCCATAAAACTCCTCCCACTCAGGTCATGCAGTTTCTGTTTACAAACAAAAAAATGGACTATAACTCGGCAGGCCCTTTGGGCACAGAACCGAGCCTTTGGCACAATCAGAACCAGCTAGGCGTACACGACGCAAGGGTACTAGAAATACCTATCTTACGGACTCCCGGGGTCCGGTTCTGGATATCTCAGTCCCCAGGCACCCCAGAAACTGGAGAGTGGGGGCTGTGTGTGCGGGGAGTTCCTATATTTTGAGATATGAACTCCCCAAATGCACCAGTTATGAACTGGCCCCTATAAATCGATATGAAATATCGGAGACGACCCGACTGGGTTGGATTGATTGAAAGCCTTTGAAGCTTGGGTTGGAGGCAGCAATTGTTCAGTGCTAATTTAAAGGGGAAAAGGGGATTCTTTTTAGGAATCCAGATGTCCTGCTGTGCCAACATCCTACCGAAAGCATTTACAATGGGCTTGATTACTGTGTAAATCGAGCTTGTCCTGGGCTGGGGGAAGCTGTGATCTGACTAGATACGAAATTGGGGATGAAATAAAGTGAATTCTTCCTCACAAATATGTTCAAAGTTTTTTTGTAAACACAGCGTTTTTGGAATCTGACCTCAAGAAAATCCGAGTCGTATGGACTACAACTCGGATTTTCAATTGAGGTCTATAGGGATGGTTTACAGTTGGATTTTTTTAAGTTTTTAAAACCCGAATCCAAAAAAAAAGGAAAAATCTGACAGTAAATGCTTGTCATGTAGACAGACCCTAAGGGTATGTTCACACGGCTTATCAAAACCTCGGCTGAAACACGCTTCTTCAGAAGAGGTTTTAGACGCGTTTCTTGGTGCGTTTTTGGATGAGGTTTTGGACAAGGTTTTCAATAATGTTTTGACCCAAACAAATTAATAGCCAGGGCAAAAACCGCTCTGAAAAACGTGTCTAAAAACACGCTGAGCTTTTGGATGAGGTTTTAAAGTTCTCCATTGATTCCTATGGGGATTTTCAGAGCTGAAAACACTTCAAGAATTGACAAAACACTTTTTATTTTTCCAGTGCCCAAAACAGCTTCCAAAGAAGCGCCTAAATGCACGTAAAAACCTTGCTGTGTGTGAACAACAACTCTGTTTTACATAGAAATCAATGAAAATGAACTGGAGGCTTTGCTAATGCTGTTTTGGGAGGGGAAATACTCCGAAAACGTCAAAATCAGCCGTGTGAACATACCTTTAAGGCTTTATTCACACAGCAATTATTGGGACGTATCTCACCCCGTAATTCGCGCAATACTTCGCAAAATATGGGGCGAGATACGTCCCAAGAATAACGGTAATCCACAGTCTCATAAGAACTATGTTTACGTCTCCCTCCCCCCCGCTCGGACAATACGGCGAGCGGGAAGATAAGTGACATGCCAATTATTCACGGCATATACGTGCCGTGAATAATGAATGTCTATGGAGTCGGTGGGATATCGCCCCCCCCCCCCCTCCCCGCTCCGGAGCATACAACTGAAAATTGAAAAGTCACTCTCTCTCCCCGATCGCCGTATTGAGCGAGCAGGGAGAGGAGACGTAATTCATAGTTCTGTATGAGAACTGTGGATTACCGTAATGACTGGGACGTATCTCGCCCCCTATCGAGCGCAGTACGGCGCCAAATACGGGGCGAGATACGTCCCAATAATTGTCGTGGGAACATAGCCTTTAGGGTGATTTTATTGAAAGCTAGGTAACTAAAGTCATGAGTTACAATGTTGCACACTCGTATTTGTTAGTGGCATATGAGCAAAATGCTACAATACATATATTACGCATTAATAGAAGTAACCCCATTGTAATACAACCAATTTTGATTTCACTTTAGGAGTACCTTACTTGGCAAAAAGTGTTTAGATTTACTATAAAGCAAGTTACCAGTCTAGAAGGTTAGCAAATGTTTATGGTCAGCCAATAATACCTTTGTTACACCTTGTTTTATACCTTTGTTAAAAAAATAATAATAAAAGACAGGAATAAAGTTTAAGTCACTGTGAATCAAAAACCAAAAAGAGCAGCTGAGGTGACGGAGAGGAAAACTTTTTCCAGTTGTGTCTTACAGAGTTTTGATGCCGATTTGCACCTCTGGCTTGTACAGCTTGAAGCAGTGCAGAGTATATACATCTATTTAGCACTGTGATGTCTCACATTCAAGGTTATGTGCTGCCACAGGCTTGTCATTTAATGGAGACATAAAAGAGGAGATCGTATGCTAAAAGCAAATAAGAGAAACTCAGGAGCAGAAACTTGATATGGCTGCTGCTCTCCCTTCCCAATTGTTAGTCTAGACCTTCACAACAGCATCTACGATTCCAAGGTAGCTGTTTAGATTAACCACTTTTGGACTAAATTCTATATTGTGGACTCATACCTTAGAGTCCTTTTTAGCATATGACCTTGGGGTCTGTTTGCCTTATCTTTCTATCTACCCAGCGTCAAACACAATCCAAAAACCAATGAAATAAAGTAACATAGAAAATTTGCACAATCTGAAATAATGAATTACACATAAATTACAATATCTCTCTTGCCATAATGCAATACCGGAGCCCCTATTGATCAGTTTATAAGCAGATGACAATTATGAAGCCTAAAGCTTTGTTCACGTCTCCTTTTTTATTTCTGTAAATGCTGGGAAAGTCTTCTGACATATATACTCCTCTACATTAAAACTGCAACATAAAGAAGGAAAAGTCTTGGGAACATGGAAATCATAGGATCGATAGACATGTTGAGCATGGAATGGGCAATGTGAACATATGTAACAAAACAGCTACTGCTGCCCAATAAGATAGATACAACCTGTACTCGCCTTCCTCTGCTCTCCCCGGTCCTCTGTTTCCTTCCTTTCTTCTTCTGAATGGGGCATCACCACTGCAGTTGCTGATTGGCTGCGGTGCTCAAGTGCCATTTCTTTTACATCATGAACAGCTCTGATACAAGTACAGAGACGCGATCGCTGCAGCCAATCAGTGGTTGCAGCAGTGATGTTCTGTTTGTCCAAAGCCAAAAGACAATAAAAGACCAGTGGAAAGGACCAGGAAGCGCGTCGCTGGAACAAGCGGCGTGTCAGAGGTTAGTATTCTTTTTTTTTTCCAGTTCCAGCTGCATATTTTAGTTTAAAAAAGGAGGTGGACAACCCGTTTAGACAAGTTCAGGACCTCTAATCTGATGGCCACCTCACCTGCCTCTCCAGTGTATACATCTCCCTGTGTAGGACTATCCGTCAGAATAGTAGTCGCCTCAGCGGCGGCCTCTCTCTCAAAGGTAATGGAATCTGTGGCTGTGATCTGTCCGGATGATGACACGGTAACTGCAAAAAGAATAGAACTGTACTGTGACAGAAAATAAGGGAGCTTACCGCACATACATACAGGGTGTAGGAGCATTTGTAGGAATTGAACACATTTTCCACACTAGAGAACATCTGGATCAACAGAAGAAATAAAAGGGTAATCCATTCTACACAACATATTGGACCACTGTAGGGAATGTAGGCCATAGTTCTTAGAAAACATGGGTTAGAAACCAAAACAACCGAAAGTTATATCGGTTGTATACATCAATACACCTCTTGATCAGAGCACCAGAAAACCAAAAAGGGATAAAGGTCCTAAAATATAACTTTTATTAGTCCTCAATTAAAAAGATATACAATAGTACGTCTCTCATAACATAAAGGAATACGAATAAATGGGACCGTGTAGACCCTAATAGGCCCTAAACAATACTGCACCGTTCCTAACCTACACACACAAGAAAATCGCCCCTATAAGGGCGCTCCTGCCCGGAACCTCACCCTGGTAACAACACAAAACCCTGCACTATCCTCCGGTCCAGTCCCAACATGTTTCGACCAGCTCCGTATATATCAACTCACTGATCACCTCAGGGGACAAGGTTGAGGCAATAGACCAAAGGTTTAGACAAATAGTACCACAGGTGTAATGATAAAGAATCACAAAAAAACTTTTTTACAATAGGTAGGAAACTACATAAAGACATGGGGTATCTTATTTGATAGTTGCAGTGCATACCCCATAACCTTATGTGTAATGGTGTTTCCTGAACCAAAAGCCATCTCCAATCTTGTACGGGTCCTGCAGCATCGGCTGCAGTGAAGTTTAATCTGAAGCGTGAGGCATGAACTGTCAAAGTAAGAACCTTCCCCCCTGAGGGATCATAGTTATATAACGGAGCGGCAAAAAAATGTTTTGGGACTGGACCGGAGATAGGGGCGGGGTTTGTGTTTTTCCCGGGGTTGAGGTTTCCCGGGCAGGACCCCTTTATAGGGCGTTTTTAAATTGCATTTGAGTTGGGGATGGGCAGTATTGTTTGGGCCTATTACGCTACAGGGCCCCATTTTTGTATTCCTTTATGTTATGAGAGACGTACTTTGTTACTTTTAATTGAGGACAAAAAAAATTTTAATTTAAAAGGAGCTTTATCCCTCTTCCTTTTTGGTTTTCTGGAAAACATGGGTCTCAACCCTATAAGAGCTTTTGCTTCAGCCATATTGGCAATAGATAAGAAAAAGGAGAATACAATTTTTCAAGTAACATTATCTATAAATAGGCTCATCTGACAGTACACAGTCATGACTAAAAGGCATAATCGTACCTATAAAGATAAAACAATGTATAAAGCAACTAAACTGACACTGGAAAAGTGGCTTTATGAATATAACAACATTCCCGGGCTAGTTCCGAATAATGATGTATCACAAAAATTTATATAAAATTATATAATATATAATATAAAATTAAATATATTATATATAATATATATATATATTATATATATAATAATATATTATATAATAAAAAATCTTTAACACCTAAAGGATCAAAAAAGAAAAACCACAGCACTGTCCGGGGAATGAAGTTAAAAACTTTTGCTTTATTAACCAACAATAGAGAAAGGCTCTATTGTTGAGCTGAAATGTTTGCAAGTACATGGGTGAATAAGGCAAAAGTTTTTAACTGCATCGCTGTGACGGAGTGCTGTGGAGTTTTCTCTCTTTTTTTTTTATATGGCCAACCGCTTGGACGTAGATAGTGAATGGGCGGTTGGCATCAGTACATGTTCTGACAGCACCCCACCTCTACCCTTTAAGGTAAGCATCACCCCGGAGGTTGCCCGTCTGCCTGCCTGTGTAGCCGGGCTTCATCTGTAGTTTATTATTTTATTTTTGGATGACCTGGAGAACCTCTTTAAGCGATTAAACGGTGATATATAGTTTTAAATATTAATATCAATAATCGATGCTGCATCCTAAAGCCTAATACCTAATCTAGTACCACATATTCCGTAGCGCTGTATACAAATTGTAACACATCAGTTCCTTTTTGTGGATTTGATTAAATATTAATCAGAATAATTGTAAAATAGTTTGTGGAAGCCATGCGGAACCTAGGGTGTATGTATGCTATGTGCAAACTTGGTCAAGTGAAATAGGAAATGTCTGACCTTTGTAATTGCAAACAAAAGTTTCTGTACCAAATATTAAAGGGGTTTTCTCTCTACAAAGATCATATCTGTAATGATGGGGACAGTAAAAATAAGCACTTTTGCAATTGGTTTGTATTACCTAAATCATTTAGTGAGCAGCTATTAGCTAATCTGTAAGTGTCTAGAGCTATTTCTGCAGCCTGGGGTCTTTTCTGTGATTGGCTGCCTGATATTTAGTTCAGCCCTAGTCATGACACGCCCCCTGTGCTGTTATTGGCTGCCTGAACTCTCTGTGCTCACTCACCACAGAGCAGTGCAAAAATGAAACTGGCTGCCTCAGCTTTCTGTGCTAGGTTCTGGCTGTGTAATAAAGGCTGCCTGAGCTCTATATGCTTCTCTCCCAGTGACAACTCTGATATAAAGTATCTGGGCAATTACTGAGCCTCTAGCTGTTAGATTCAGTCTCCCCTCATAGAACACAGCCTTATACAGTCTGCTCCCCCCTCTACCTCCTGCCTGATAACAGAGGGGAGAGCAGAGTGCATTTCTCACATTTGTTTCATCAGTTCAGGTGTTCTGGTTACAAGGAGCTTGTGAAGGGAGGTGACAGCTCTCCAGCCATGATAACTGACCATTGCAGGGGGTCTGCAGAGCAGTGATATTCTCTCCCTTCCACTGCTAACACAGAATAATGATGACTAAGGAGAGAGCAGGGAAGGGGTGTGATGATGTCACCAGTCTTCAGTGAGAGAAGACCTGCCTACTGGGAGAGACCCACGCCTGGATTTGAAGCTGTAAGACAGAGAGAAACAGCTCATGTCTGCGAAAGGCTGTACTGAGAGAACCCCCTTAAGTTCTGTTTTGCTATGGTATCAAATACTTATTTTATTCAATAAAACGTAACAGTTGAACAGCTTAAGTGTACCTACGCTAAAAGTAAAAGACCTCTCTTTTTCTTTGTAGGTGGAAAAACTTGAAAAACCGCTAGTATATCAAAAACGTCTTTTCCCCTAGATATCGATATATATATATATTATATATATATATATATATAGTGACACATCATTACCTTTGAATCTTGCCTTGTTAGATGCAACATTCACAAAGAACAGTTCACACAGCGTCAGTGCTGTTTTAGAGTTTTCTAAAGATTCGGATTTAATGAGCAAAACCAATCTTGAAAACAACGCTCCATAACATGTCTCGCCACCTGCTGTACAACTACAAATCCCAGAGGTGCAGAAGTCAGACTCGCATGTAGCAGAGCTCTGCTCTAAAGTGATAATGTATTGTATAGCAGGATAATGGAAACTCGGCTGAAGCTTTAGAATGAGCAATGAAGAATATCTCTACATTTTAGTTCCACTTCAAATATGTCAGAGAGATAAGAGTTCCCCCTGCACCCAGAGTTTTCTTCATTGTTCTTACAAGTGGTTTCTGTTGTTGCAGGTAGAAGGCTGATGTTTTTAGTTTGGTCTTTTTTGACTGAGACGGCCGACATCTCTCCTTCCTTTTTCCGGCGTTTGTAAGGAATGAAAAGACGGACAGGACCACTCTGTTGGAATGAAAGTTATACAAAAAAATGTTATTTTCTATATTATGTCTTTTTTTTTTAAAAGCAAAAGTGCCGGTAAAATAATTTTTCTGTTACGGAATTTACTATATATACATACATATATATATACATACATATATACACATATATACATATATATACATATATACACACATATATATATAGACACACACACATACATATATATATATATATATACACACACAGATGACATAACTTTAGGGTTATCAGGCCAGAGCTAAAGTTGCATTTAAAAAAAACCAAAAAAACAATTATTTTACACATTGTCAGAAAAAAAGACCTTCTGATGCATTTCTGCAGAGCATTTTTATGTTTTTCAGATTTCCCTAGTTAGGGCTGATATTCTAGCTCGTTACAGAGGGAATACAACCCCCTACACTGACTACAGAGCTGAACTTGGTCGTTTAAAGGGGTTTTGCCACGATCTCATTTCATACCTCCTGCATCCAGCTCTGTGTACTCAGAAGGGGGCGTGTGTGATGTGTTTGAATTGCTTATCATGTGACCCAGCAGGATGATATCACCAGACCTTTCCTCTCTGTAGTGAAAGAAAGGTCTGTTTATGTATAGATTTGTAAGTAGCTACACTGTAGCTCAGAGGTAACATTTTTGCTTTAAAGCACAGGGGTTCTTGGTTCAAATCCCTGCAGGAACTTAACCTGTGTTTATTTTTTCCTCTTTATCAAAACACATACCTCATTGAGGTTTCTTTTATTTTTTTTTATTTGCACTGTTTGACTTCTTACTAAGGAGTACAGAGGACGGGAGTAGAGTGACAGCACCCGGGGTTTAAACACTCAGTAGTTGCCTGAGAAGAGAGGTGATGTCTGAGCATGTGCGACCAGGACTGAGGAGCTCTCAGCCCTGGTCGTATCCCCAAGAGACGAGCTGTAAACAATGGATCAATAAAGGAGCAGCTAAAACAAAAACGGTGCAGAATTTTTAATAATAATGAATGGTGAAAATGTTTATTATTTAATTTTCAAACTTCCAACGTCAATTTTACTTCGTGGCAAAACCCCTTTAAGACCCAGCAGCTACCAGGCCCCATTGATCATGTTATCACCCGGGATGTAGGCAGGAAATCTGAAAGCTGCATACACAGCGCTCATTGACCTCCATGTATGAATGGTAGGAATGGTCATAAAAATCACTGTCTTCTCTCTTGAAAGTCTAGCCGGCTCTCAATTCCTGCAGTTAAATATCCTCTTTACAGCTGCAGACTTTGTAAGGACATTCAGGAACATCCTTGCAAACCGCCTGGATGTTTAGAGTCTATAGAAGGTTGGCAAGTGGCTAATCTACTTAAAGGAGTTGTCTCATTACGAGCTTTCAGCCTGTCAGTGTCCCTGGTAAGTTGAACTGAGGGGCGTGCTTCTTGGTCTGTCTGTTCTGCTCCCTCTCCCCCCTCCCATCAGCACACAGGCAGCTACGTAACTTCTATACAGGGGGGGGAGGGGGTTTGCTCTCAGAGTTCACCCTGTGTGTGCCTGCCTAGGTCTGTTGCAGGAGAGGGCTGATCTAGGAGTGTAGAGAGGAATATGAAGCTGTGTGCTAATAGAGCAGAGGGGATGCATGTGTTCCTATATCCCCTGCTTAGCTTACAAGTCTCCACATCTCCAGCAACAACAAGGGCAGTGTTACTATACTCAGGATGTGTCCCTAATACAGGAGAACATAAAGTATTCACATGCCTGATTTGTATAGTATTAGTATAGTCACAGTTCCAAAGACATATCATGATTATAGTAACAGACAGGGTCACTGCTGTCACATCCATCTGTGTAGAGAGCAGGAGGAAGCAGGCACACACAGGGTTAATCCAGGCAGTAAGGACACAGACGCCAGAGTCCTCCTCCCCCTCCAGAAGCATTCTGTGCGGGAGGGGCTCTCTGCTCCGACCTGTCTTCAAAGGTGATGAGTCATTCAGACCTGACAGCCAGTAAGATAAGGATCAACAGGTCTGCTACTATAGAGATTTGAGAAGGTGATGTAGTAATACTAACAGGGCTAGCTCAAAATCAGTAGGACATTTGTAATGAACATATATTGCAAAGCTGCTTGTTTTTTAAAGATCTTTAAATTAAAACCCAATCATTGTAGCGAGACAACCCCTTTAAATAGGTTGTCTCATCTCAAAGTTTCATAGGATGCATAGATGAAATAATGCTGCTTTGCTCTGTCACTTCCTGGTCAAGCTGTCTGTAATTAGCATATGAGCTCCATGTATTCAGACTTCTCTGTTTATCCGTCTAAATTAAATAAATTACCTTATCTGAGGTCCAGAGAAGCTTCTGAGCTAATGTAAACAGTAATTACTGTCTTTTGTCTGAAGGATCAGATAACAAACAAGCTCTCACTGTCCGGAGTTCTTTGCTGCTGCGACCTGTGTGATGACTTCACTCTCTGCTATCAGATAGAACAAACAGCAAGGGAAAAGGAGTACACAGGTTGGTCACTTGGGAAACCTGAGAGCCCTCAGAAGGTGATAAAATCATTTGTAGCGCCTTAACAAAAAAAGATGAACAAAGCAATACATTTGGAAAATGTCTTCATTTATTGTTCTCTACATTTTGAAAGCAATTCTTTGTAGTGAGGCAACCCCTTTAAGCCAAAAATTCAGCACTAAATATTTTATGTACCAGTAGGCACCATTCACATTACTGAACTTCACTTGGATTTGGAGAAGGAATCTGTGTCTGTTACACACTGAAATCCAAATGAATTTGATGTGAAATTCAAATCTTATGTGTCAACTGGTAATCTGTGCTGTAGCTGAAGTGGCGCAGATTTTCCCCTACATAGATTTTTAAATCTGCAGTGTGGAAATAACATAAGTGGCATGTCACTTCTGGATGCAGTTTCGAGGCAGATTTTTCTGACTAAAAAGCCTGTCATGTGCACAGGGCCTTACACAGATTAGGGTTCCAAGTCACTTGCATACAACTGAACTTAAAAGATACAATTTTGACTGCCTCTTGTCACCACTTGAGGAGGCCTACTGCATACTATCCATCCACCTAAAAAATGAAATCGTATCCAGTAAGCTTTCCATAAGCTCTATTTTACAGCACCTCTAATCCCCAGCCTCCCTTCACATAAAAATGTAAATTCATCTATTAAGAAGATGAACTTTTAAAGTGTCACAGAGATATTAGAAATTCTAACAGTTGGAAATCTTAGAACCTGGATCCTGTAGCGAGGAGGTGGCAGTCAGCCCAGGGCCGTTCCTAGGCTAAACTGCACTCAGGGCGAAGTGAAGAAATCCCCCCCTCACCCGTAACATAATGCGCCATGATGCGACACAGTGCATCACTGTCAACCAAATATACAAAAAGCTTTACCACAATGTGCTACGTATGAAACTATTAAATAATAGTTATACAGTTACCAAATAACACTGCTGCACAAAACCAGAGTCCCAGGCTAACAGTACCAATGTCCTATTAAGACCACATATCACCAGCACATAGTGACCAAATAATACCGCCTCACCATTGACCACATATCACCACAACATAGTGACCGAATACCGCAACACCATGACCACATATCACCAGCACATATCGACTGAATAATACACAATACCATTACTGAATACAAACCATTATACTACATCCTATATAACCGGCATACTGTGGTGGATACCAGCTGTACACAGGCTCTGCAGACATATAAGCGATTACAGTAAAGTTACATCCAGGGACTTACAGGAGACGTCTCTGAAGAGTTGTTCTCTTTTTCTTCTTCTCCATCTTTCCCAGACCACCATGACGTCTTCTCCCGGCCACAACTCTTCACTGTAGAATTTACAAAACAAACATCTTAGACTCCTCACTTTATCAGCACTTCTCTACCAATTCCTATCTCTGTACAAACTCCCCATCTATAGCACCTCATATGGTAGCCATGTAATATTCCCCCTGTAGCAAGACAATAGCCCCCGGTAGCCATGTAGTAGCCCTGGTAGCCATGTAGTAGCCCCTGTAACCAGGCAGTAGCCCCTGTAGCCAGGCAGTAGCCCCTGTAGCCAGATAGTAGCCCTTGTAGCCAGATAGTAGGCCCCTATATCCAGGTAGTAGCCCCTATATCCAGGTAGTAGCCCCTAGAGCCAGGTAGTAGCCCCTAGAGACAGGTAATAGCCCCTATAGTAAGGTAGTAGCCGCTATAGCCAGGCAGTAGTCGCTATAGCCAGGTAATCGCCCCTATAGCCAGGTAGTAGCCCCTATAGCTAGGTAGTAGCCACTATAGTTAGGTAGTAGCCCCTGTAGCCAGATAGCAGCCCCTGTAGTAGCCCCTATAGCCAGGTTATAACCCCTATAGACAGGTAGTAGCCTCTATAGCCAGGGAATAGCCCCTATAGTCAGGTAGTAGCCCCTGCAGTAACCCTATAGCCAGGCCCCTATAGTCAGGTAGTAGCCCCTATAGACAGGTAGTAGTCCCCTGCAGCCATGTAGGAGCCCCTGTAGCAGCACCTGTAGCCATGTAGTAGCCCCTGCAGCTAATGATAATAAAATTTTAAAAAAACATACTCACCTCGCCACGGTCCCTGCGTCCAGGTATGGGAGCTGCTGAGCAGTGTAAGCAGCGTGTCGTCATCACGCCGCTTACGCTGTCACGCAGCTCCCAGGGATCGCCTGGGCCGGCGAGTGTGCAGCTGCTGACTGACTCTGCACGGCCGGTTTACATCGGCCGCACAGAGTCAAGGGCTAACCTCCGGGCGAACGAGCCTCGGCGCCCCAGGCGAACGCCCGCCCGCCCGCCCCTAGGAACAGCCCTGAATCAGCCCAGGGCAGCACTCGTACCTTTCAACATATCTATGTGCAGGGTCCGACCCACTGTCTTTTTCAACTTATGCGCTTCCTCAAGACTCACATACAGTTGAGTACTAGTTGAGAACAGGGGGCATGTATACCTACCATCTACAGAGAGCTGTATACCTACCTATCTACCAAAAGTAGGATCCACACCTATCACATATCCTATTGCTATACCATAAATGGGAACACCCCTTTAATATGCTCTCATTCCGACCTGACATAGGCAGGGTGTAACCAGAGATCACTTGAATATATATATGCAGTACATTTAAGTACAGTACAAGTGATCAAAAGATTACAGTAAAAATGGAAAAACAATTGTTTTAAGAATCTAAAAAAATGAAAAAAAATTACAAATTCAAATATTCGAATAACACCTTTTCCTATTTATCATATATCAAAATGAATAACCCAAAAAACTAACACAATAAGAATGGCTGAGTCTGTAAAAGTCCTAATACAATATCACATTATTAATCCTGCACAGTGAACGTCCCAAAAAACGTCAAAATCCCGCCTTCCAGAAGTGAAAAGTGATCAAAAAAGGCTGCACTTAACTGAATAAAAACTACACTTACAGCCTGAAAAAAATTAGTGTTCACACAGCTCTAACAACAGAAAAAGAAGAGTTGGCAAGTTTTTTTTTACTTTTTTTTTACAAGTAGTAAAACATAAGGAAAACTACACTCACCGGCCACTTTATTAGGTACACCTGTCCAACTGCTCATTAACACTTAATTTCTAATCAGCCAATCACATGGCGGCAACTCAGTGCATTTAGGCATGTAGACATGGTCATGACAATCTCTGCAGTTCAAACCGAGCATCAGTATGGGGAAGAAAGGTGATTTGAGTGCCTTTGAACGTGGCATGGTTGTTGGTGCCAGAAGGGCTGGTCTGAGTATTTCAGAAACTCCTGATCTCCTGGGATTTTCACGCACAACCATCTCTAGGGTTTACAGAGAATGGTCCGAAAAAGAAAAAACATCCAGTGAGCGGCAGTCCTGTGGGCAGAAATGCCTTGTTGATGCCAGAGGTCAAAGAAGAATGGGCAGACTGGTTCGAGCTGATAGAAAGGCAACAGTGACTCAAATAGCCACCCGTTACACCAAGGTAGGCAGAAGAGCATCTCTGAACGCACAGTACGGCGAACTTTGAGGCAGATGGGCTACAGCAGCAGAAGACCACACGGGTGCCACTCCTTTCAGCTAACAACAGGAAACTGAGGCTCCAATTTGCCCAAGCTCATCGAAATTGGACAGTAGAAGATTGGAAAAACGTTGCCTGGTCTGATGAGTCTCGATTTCTGCTGCGACATTCGGATGGTAGGGTCAGAATTTGGCGTCAACAACATGAAAGCATGGATCCATCCTCCCTTGTTTCAACGTTTCCGGCTGGTGGTGGTGGTGTCATGGTGTGGGGAATTTTTCTTGACACTCTTTGGGCCCCTTGGTACCCAAATTTAGCATCGTTGCAAACGTCACAGCCTACCTGAGTATTGTTGCTGACCATGTCCATCCCTTTATGACCACAATGTACCCAACATCTGATGGCTACTTTCAGCAGGATAATGCGCCATGTCATAAAGCTGGAATCATCTCAGACTGGTTTCTTGAACATCACAATGAGTTCACTGTACTCAAATGGCCTCCACAGTCACCAGATCTCAATCCAATAGAGCATCTTTGGGATGTGGTGGAACGGGAGATTCGCATCATGGATGTGCAGCCGACAAATCTGCGGCAACTGTGTGATGCCATCATGTCATTATGGACCAAAATCTCTGAGGAATGCTTCCAGCACCTTGTTGAATCTATGCCACGAAGAATTGAGGCAGTTCTGAAGGCAAAAGGGGTCCAACCCGTTACTAGCATGGTGTACCTAATAAAGTGGCCGGTGAGTGTAGATACATTGGGTAACACCAGAATCGTATGGACTCTGTAATAACAAACTTCCCTGCAAAAATTACGCAGTTGTTTTTTTTTGGGTAATCTCACTCCACAATAATTTTTGGGGGGATTTTCAAGACATTATATAGCAATTAAAAAATTGGACCACTAAGGGTATGTTCACACGGGGGTAATTTAGGCGTGCATTTCGCGTCGTATTTGCGCTCTAATACAAGCGAGATGCGCTCGAATTACGGTAATCCATAGCTCTCATAAAGAACTATGGATTAGCCTCCTCTCCCTGCTCGTACAATACGATCGTATTGTACGCCGGGGAGATAAGTAAGCATAAGCGCCGCGAGTAATGACAGTCTATGGGTACTGTACGCCCCACAATTACGCCGTGTGAACATAGCCTAAGAAAAATACAGCTCATCTCAAACATGACCTCAAACTGCTATGTTGATGGAAAAATAAAAAAGTTAAGTCTTCTAGAGGGCGGGATGATAAAACATAAAATGAAAATTCAAAAATAGTGGCATCACTAAGGGGTTAATCAAGAGACAACCACTCAATACTAACGGGTTAGTAGAAAATAAAATGAAAGAAAAGGCATCTACAAATGAGTATCTATGGAGCCTTGTAGGCTGCGCTCTTATTCTCTTATCATTTCATACCAAAGACATTCTGAATGTCAGCAAGTGACAGCTAAAAATATATAAAATTAAAAATGCCAGAGGACACTAAAACCGGATTTAATTAGGTGCATGAGACGAGAGGACAAGGTGGCAGAATCAGCTATACTTCAAAAGCCTCCGAGATCTGACACTGCAGTGAAGATTGACATTGCTTGTGAAAGAGACGCATGGTCTCAAGTGCTTTACATTACACAAGGAGGCCAAGGAAATAAAGCTTGACAAATCAGCAAAACACTATGCCATGAAAGCGCTGAAAACTTGCACAGTTCACATCTTTTTAACTGTAAAAATATTAGATTTTGATAATCCACTTTGGACAATCACAATAACTAACGCACATTTCAGAAATTAAAGTGAAGCTTCTCATTTTGAGGCACTTTCAAGAGGTTTGCTCTAAAAGGACAACTTAGTGGTTCCCTACATCCTTTAAAGTGAGTGTGTCATCAGAAAATGACTTATTGTTTAACTCATTATTTTTAGTTAAACATAATTTTAAGAATGTTTTGTTGTGTTTTTTTTTATTTCCCGTATCACTATCAATATTTAAAAAAAAAACCAAAAAAACTGAAATCCTGTAGTTTTCACTTTGGCCACTAGGCCTAGGAATAGCCTAACACTTCCTGTTCTGTGGAGAACATTTTTCAGCAGTCTACTCATTACTAGCACAGGCAGGATTACACTGATTGGTGTTTCCTGTATTATCCTGTTTACAGGCTCCTATGTCCATGAAGCTGCTGAAAAGAATATCTCTAAATCTTGATAAAAGCAGCTCAGCCAAGATGACCACAATCATGTACAGACAACAGAATAAAAAAAATCTAGTCAGAAAATAAAAATGGCGAAAAAGAAAGTAATATGCATCAGTGTCTGGTTTTAATTGGTAAAAAAAACTGGCAACAATCGTGGCTGCTGGGGCTACTGTCTGGTTACAGGGGGGTATTACATGGCTACAGGGGGCAGTTATCTGGTGAAGCACTGTGTTGCATTGTGGCGCATTATTTTACGGGGGGGGGGGGGGGCAAATTTAGCCTAGGAACAGCCCTGATTCATCTTACCTCAGTCCTGCTTTCTTGGTTTCATTTTGATTTCAGGGGTGTGTTTACTGGCTTCTACTAGGCTGCAGTAGAAGCCAGGTCTGTAGCTATAGCAATCAGTGCAGGCAGCCTATCATGAGAGATTAAACAGGTCTGTAGCTATTGCGCCATACAATAGGGGATATCTTAGAATAGGTAGGACACTGTTAATGGACACATAATGCAAAGTGACTTGTTTTTGTAAGATCTTTAACGTAAAAAGCAATCCTTGTAGTGAGACAACCCCTTTAAGTCTAACTCTGACCGCAACTGATTCTTCATTTATTTGAACCATGAGCAGCTACAATAACTAAAGCCGTGTCCTTGCTGTTTACATTGACTTCTATACAAGCTGATAGCACTGATGTGTCTATAAAAGTATATACTATTAATGGTAAATCATTTGTGAAACTCTTTCCTTAATTATGAGGGTCTGAAATAAAAAAAACGTCAATGAATTACAAATTAATTTTCTTATAGGGCAAAGCAAAAGGTTGAGGTCCTAGTGTAGGTTTTCATTCTGACAAGTCCTTACCAGGCTGAGGTCATCGCAGCAGGCCGCACAGGTACAGGACGCAGCATGAGGGGTCAGCAAACAATCCTGGAAACACAAGAGGCCAAACCCTTAATGACAGTAATCATGTAAAGCCCTATATAGCAGCAATACAATGCTAGGCAATGTGACGGGTGAATGTGCAACAGTAAATATGTAATATTTTAATTTTCACCATGAGTTTCCACGTCTGTGAACAAAAGACTACTCAAAGAGGAAATACAGGCAGTCCCCGGGTTACGAACGGTTGAAATTGTATCTAAGTCAGAACAGGTATATTTATTAAATGTAACTCCAGCACAAAAGGTTGTTTTTTTTCGTTTTGGATAGTGCAGGGAAGGGTTTTTACATTTGTTTTGCTGTCTGTGCCCTTGTTAAGAAGATTTCACATCATTCTCACATCACATGCTGCTGTGGTATGCTGGAACTTGTCGTTCCACAGCTACTATCTGCTGTGGAACATGGAACTACAAGTGCCAGCGTGCCCCATTAGTCTTCGTTTGTAATTAGGGGACAGGTGTAAGTCGGAACGGTGTAAGTCGAGAACTGCCTGTATGACATTACCTAGAACCTGCAGCTGTAGTTAAACGAGTCACTTATAAAATATACTGTTATGTATGTGCATAAGAAATAATACAAGAGGATGACAAAAAGAAACCGGAATTCATTTATAAAAAAAAATCTATTTGTACACTTCAGAGTCCTTCAAAGTCCTCTCCTTTAGAAGCAATATTTGTCCAAAGATTTTTTCCACTGCTCAAAGGATTTTTTGAACTTGTTGTTGATGCATTTAAGTAGTTCTGCCATTTATTTGTTTCGCTTTTTCAACATCAGCAAAATGCTTTTCTTTGAGGTCTCTTTTAAAGGACTTTGCCATTATTTATTTTCACATATTGGCAAGCAAGAAGAGACTATTGAATGTAATTTTTTTAAGATAATTTTTTCTCCTATGAACAGGATTTCCTGGTTTGTCTCTGTGTGTGAGCTCTAGTAGCATTGCAATGAGGATGGCTTGGCGGTTTTCCTTCACATCTACTCAGATGTAATGCAAGGTTCACACTACATTTTTAACACGCCATATAGGGAAACTTTTTTTTTTAAACGTATTCCTAAAAAAAAGCATCAAAATATAATTTTTTTTGTTTATGACTATGTTTTTTTTAACATATACGTCGAACATATAGGGGTACGTAAAAATACTTTTGTATCCTTTTTTAACAAAACAATACCTATTTTTGTCAAAAGAATGATCTGTCATCATTTGATGATTTCTGATGAAACTCGCATACAAAAACATACACATTTACCATTATTTTTGCATGTGTCGCTTACAGACTTCAATGCTAAAAAAAACAGATCATAGCGTATACGTTTTTTTGCAGGACACACTATGCTTTCTCAACCTGAAAAAAACATTATATAGATGCAGAGTTAAACAGAGTTAGTCAAGAATAAGCTGCTTTGACTTTACGTTTCACTCCCTACGGTTTATGGACATGTCAAACTATACATTCCAACACAGTTTTTTGGGTATATAAATATGTATATGTTTGAAATAAGTCATAAACAGAATGTGAACCAGCCCTAAGTGTAATCAGCAGGACCTGATAAGCGTGAAGAAAGCTGGTAAACCTCAAGTGCAGAAAAGGATGAACCCATTATCCTTTCATGTGTTGCACTAGTCATTGTCCTATCGGCATAGTCTAATCTTATCTAGGCCTGCCTAGACAACAGTAGAGCGATTATTATGTCATTACCTATTTGTAATGAGACTTTAAGCATTTCTTGCAGCAACAAGAGTAAAGTGCGGCTAGTCTGCACTGCCATTCAGGAGTTTTATCTATGTATTGACACAGCTAGAGAAAGGCAAGATTTTTTTTTTTCATATTTTAATGCACTGCCAAAAATAAAAAAATAAAAAATGTTCCAGGAATACGGATTCTCACAAAAATACCCCTTTCTGCCTTTCTGACAAAAGTCTCTTTTTAACCCAAGGAAAAGTCACACAGTGCAAGATAAGGTGAACAGAGAGAATGAGAGGTGAGAAGTTTTTCATCAAAGACTGCTAAACACACTGCGCTGAGTGGGCAAATGTGTGGTGATGATGGAAGACGAGTCACCTGTTTGCCACAAATCAGAACATTTTCTTCATAAATCGTGATGCAATGTTTTTAAAACTTCCAAGTAAAGACTATGGTTTACAATCTGATACTGGGTTACAAATTCTGAGTGCACAATCCCTCTCACATCAAATCTTCCAGATATTCCACAATGGCTTTACATATTTTCCTCACATTTTTATCAGTTCAGGCAGTCAAAGGACATATTTTTCATATGGGAGAATCATTTGTATACTTGTGTTGCACTAATAGCAGTTTTCTTGTACGCTGGTCACACAAATGATCTATCAAAAAATAAGTTAAAGATTGCACAAATTTAAAAAAAAAAAAAAAAAATAATTTTATATAAACACAACCTTTCCCAAAATGTCTGTGGTCATTGTCCCGCAGAAGGGTTCCACAGACATTCACATAGTGACTGAAGCTTATACTACCGTACTAACTCTCCTCCAAGTAAAAAGGATCCCTCTTTCTTTTAGATACCCGCTTGTACAGATCTGGCTTTTATTTGCATTTATCAGAAGTTTTCGAATAGTCAGTATTACCCGAGCTTAGCTCCAGAGTCGGCATTAAATAGTGGCTATGATGTCTTCAACACACCAAAGAGGTGATCCTGCGCCCCTATCTCTCTCAGACATCCTTAAAAGCAGTAGCAACATTATAAAGCAGAAAAGAGCATTGTTGCTATGAATCTAGCAATGAGGAGAGATAACAGAATACTTACTAGAAGAAGCCGTATCGCTGCATCTCTCTCTCTGCAGCTGCTCCTCCCTCCACCACCTCTCTTATCCATAGACTTCTATGGGCAGCAGCTATAACCTGATCTCTCATTAATCAAATTTCAAACCTAACACTCCTAAGAAAGGTCTTACCAGGAAATGTAAAGTCAGTGATCAGTGTAAGACACAGAGAGAAAGCAGAAGGGGAAAAAGTGTCTTTTTTGTAATAATGTTTAAAAAAATAATTTTCACCATGTATACTAATGTTTTTTTAATAATTCTCTAAGATCCAGCACATAGGATAAAATCCAATTTTTTTTTCTTCAAATCCATAAAAATGTGTACATAAAAAATAGTGCAAAACATCACGCTTTATGCGTTACGAACCACTCAGGTTCACAGGCTGTGAACAAGAACCTGAGCGGTTTGTAACGCATAAGCGTGATGTTTTATGTCCACATGTTTATGGATTTAAAGAAATAAAATATTGGATTTTATTCTACGTGCTGGAGGATAGAGAATTATTCCTTGGTGGATAGAATAAAGAGATGAAGACTGGATTCCATGAACAACTATATAAAGGGTGAGCTCTTTAAACGTTACTTGCGAGAATAATGTTTTTTGAGACAAGAAACAAACAAAACAATAGTTACTCTATAATTAAAGCTAAGTTTTCTTGTTAAAACTTTAAAAGTTTCCATTTTTTTTTTAAACTTACCCCTACTGTACTTAAAGGGGTTGTCTCATTGCATTGATTCATCTCACCTCAGTCCTGTTTTCTTGGTTTCACTTTGAATTCAGGGGCATGTTTACTGGCTTCTACTAGGTTGCAGTAGAAGCCAGGTCTGCAGCTATAGCAACTAGCACTGGCAGCCTATCAGGAGAGATCAAACAGGTCTGTAGCTATAGCGACCTGAGGAGCTGATGCAGCCCATACAAGAGGGGATATCTAAGAATAGGTAGGACAATGTTAATGGACACATATTGCAAAGTGACTTGTTTTTGTAAGATCTTTAACATAAAAAGCAATCCTTGTAGTGAGACAACCCCTTTAAAGAAAAAAATAATAGGTACCTTCATCATCACAACCGTTCTAGCACCTCCAGAGCTTCAGTGACCCTTGCAGGTCCCTTACTTATAATGACATGAGCCAAGAACAGGGTATCATTGGGGAGTGAGCAGCAGGGAGGCATAAGCTACAGTCAATTTTTATTTTAGTACTGTGGGGTGGTAGGGAGGTAGTGAAAAAATCCTTTAATAACTGGAATTATGGATAATTGTACAATTACACAAACAGTAAAATTTATGTTGCATTTACCCTGGTCACCTCTTTTTTAAAACGATAAAACGGCGTGCTGCGGGTTTCCATTTTTTTATACTGACTGTGGATCTGTTGAACTTGGTTCCTTGTTCTGCTGCTACCTACTTTTTTGGACAGTAGAAGTGCTGCTCTATTTTTTGTTTTTTTATTTTCAGTATTTTAAAATAGAGCGGAGTTCTGAGCTTCAGATGTGCTTTTCTTTCTTTCTCTAACAAGAGCGAGAGGTCACTGATTAACAACAAGACACAAGAAATTAAACTTAATACACTCGGAAAGATAGAAGTCACCAATATTGTTACCTGTATAAGACACTGCAGGGGTCTTCCTGCATAACGGATACTTCTCTTCCAGTCTTTGCTGCTGGCTCTCCCTGCGATAGATTCAAACTCAGTAGGAGTGTACCAGCCATCTGCATGCTTCACACAGCGTCCTCTGCCACCTGTCAGATCACACATACTGTATTAACATGGACGTATCAGGTGTACACTAAGGCTGCGTCCACACATTGCGGCTCTGATTAACTGCTTCACGCAAAAATTCCATAATTCTACATAATTTTGCTATAAAAGTTGTATGCAGCAACCTCATGCGCTGAATCCTGTTCCATACCCGGCAGGTGCTAGCTTTTAACTATAGGCAGCACCTATACTGGGATTGGAGGTAATCTGCGGCATCTAAACGGTTAGGAAGGGTTGCAGTGCCCCCTTCCATTGCCCAATCAGCCCCCTCCCGTCAAGTTTGTGGGGACCCTTTCATTTCTATAGCTTCCGGAGGGCTAAGGAAGACCTCCAGGGACTATGGATTACGCCTCCTCTCCCCGCTCGTACAATACTATCGTATTGTATGAGCGGGGAGATAAGTGACATGTCAATTACTTGCGGCGAATACGCGCCGCGAGTAATGAATGTCAATGGGACCAAAAAACTTGCTTAATTACATTTTATTCCCAATTTAACCCCACAAAAATTTGTTTCTGGTTTCCCGGTATCTTATATTGTACAGTAAAGGGTATCATAAATTTTATGCTGAAAAAATAAAAGCTCTCATACTGCTAAGTCAGTGGAAAAATAGCAACAAAAAAATGTTATGGCTCCTCTTGGGAGGGAGGGAGGGGAAAAATTTTTAATGAACTGCTCCTGAATGGTTTTTAAAAAACACACAACAAACGCAAGAAAGAAAATGCGCATGCATTTATAAACTTCACCCGAATTTTATCAGTGTTCCAAATTTGAGTTAATTTTTACTATGTACAATGTGTGAACCTTGCCGGAGAAGTCATGTAAATCATGCCAGCTGCACATTGTATGAAAAGGTGGTTCCCAATTCACACACAGCTGGACACATCAGAACTGACTTTTACCTCCACCAACCGGACCCTCTAATATGCAACCATGGAAAATAAAATTCAAAGGTCCACATTCATGCTTCCTCTACTACAATCACCACAAAGAATCCTCAAGCCTTCTAACACAAAGTACCTGATCCTAGACGATTCTTGTACAGGATGCCACTGATATTACGGCACCTTACAGGTAACTCGTTGTCATATGCCGAGGGATCCCAGTTGTATTTTGTGCCATCTTTCTCTGGTCCTGGGGACGGTGAAGTGGATGACCTATCTGAGCCTACAGGAGAAAAAGGACAAAGTTCATTAAAGTGGTACATTACACATACCGGAACATCACAATGTCGGTAAGAAATTATAGAGCGGGCTCGCTCATTGAGCCCAATCATACACAGTGAATGCTGCCACCACCAAGGATAATTAACCCTTTAGACACTTCACACTGTTCCTTTGCCCAATCAGCCCCCATATTGGTCTCTCCGCAACAACATCACAGACTGCTGAGCAGTTGCCATGGCAGGGAGAAGCCTAATGAAAGCTTCCATAGTTGCCAGGTTACTACTCTTAGTACATCCAGCCATAGACTGGAAGTAATGGGAGCACCATCTTTCTGCACCTTTCTGCTTTATCTACAAAATGAAGAACAGTGTACAAGTGATTGCGCCCCTTAGTGGTCAAGTACCCTAGGAAGATTACAAGTACTAGTGTAAATTTTTAGAAATAAATAAAAAATATTAAAAAAGTTCAAAACACCCCCTTTTCGCCATTTTACAACTCAAATTTAAATTTAACGTTTCACATAATTGTCATCGCCACATCCATAGAAGTCTATTAAAATCTAACATCATCTACCCAATACGGTGAGCACCATAGAAG
This sequence comes from Phyllomedusa bahiana, assembly GCA_025379985.1. Lineage (NCBI taxonomy): Eukaryota > Metazoa > Chordata > Amphibia > Anura > Hylidae > Phyllomedusa > Phyllomedusa bahiana. Next base: position 157,691 of record JAODAL010003431.1, read on the forward strand.
AAAAAAAAAGGACCCAATGCTAAAATTATGTATTTGTGATCAATTCTAGTCACCTAAAAGATTGGAATAAAAGTCGTGTGTATCGCAAAATGGTAAAATAAAAACTACACTTCAGCCTGCAAAAAGTCACCCAGGACTATAGAGGGAAAAAAGTGATTGGTTGCAGAAAATGGCACTGAAGCAAATTTTAAAGAACAGAGAATGTTTTTTTTTTTAAAAAAAGTACTAAAGCATAAAGAAAACTCTACACATCTGGTATCACTGGAATCTTACTAAGCTGCAGAATACAGATAACACGTCATTTATACCGAAGAGTGAACAACATAAAAACAAAACCCCTGCAAAATTGGTTAATTTTTTTTTTTTTCACATTCCACCCCACTTAGAATTTTGTAGATTGTTTGTGGGAGGGGGGTTGCAAAGTATATTATATGGTATGGGCAACAGCACAATTAAAAAGCACATCTTGTCCCGCAAAATAAAAACCCTCTTATATACAGTGGGGAAAAATAGTATTTAGTCAGCCATCAATTGTGCAAGTTCTCCCACTTAAAAAGATGAGAGAGGAGTGTAATTGACATCATAGGTCGACCTCAACTATGAGAGACAAAATGAGAAAACAAATCCAGAAAATCACATTGTCTGATTTGGAAAGAATTTATTTGCAAATTATGGTGGAAAATAAGTATTTGGTCAATAACAAAAGTTTATCTCAATACTTTCCTTTGTTGGCAATGACAGAGGTCAAATGTTTTCTGTAAGTCTTCACAAGGTTGGCACACACTGTTGCTGGTATGTTGGCCCATTCCTCCATGCAGATCTCCTCTAGAGCAGTGATGTTTTGGGGCTGTCGTTGGGCAACACAGGCTTTAAACTCCCTCCAAAGGTTTTCTATGGGGTGGAGATCTGGAGACTGGCTAGGCCACTCCAGGACCTTGAAATGGTTCTTACGAAGCCACTCCTTTATTGCCCTGGTGGTGTACTTGGGATCAGTGTCATGCTGAAAGACCCAGCCATGTTTCATCTTCAATGCCCTTGCTGATGGAGGGAGATTTGCACTCAAAATCTCACGATACATGGCCCCATTCATTCTTTCATGTACACGGATCAGTCGTCCTGGTCCCTTTGCAGAGAAACAGCCCCAAAGCATGATGTTGCCCCCCCATGCTTCACAGTAGGTCTGGTGTTCTTTGGATGCAACTCGGCATTCTCTCTCCTCCAAACACGAGGAGTTGTGTTTCTACCAAACAGTTCTACTTTGGTTTCATCTGACCATATTACATTCTCCCTATACTCTTCTGGATCATCCAAATGCTCTCTAGCAAACTTCAGACGGGCCCGGACATAATGAGTGGAGGACAGAGGAGCCTCTTAGAGAAGAAGTTCCAGGTCTGTGAGAGCCAGAAATCTTGCTTGTTTGTAGGTGACCAAATACTTATTTTCCACCATAATTTGAAAATAAATTATTTCCAAATCAGACAATGTGATTTTCTGGATTTGTTTTCTCATTCTATCTCTCATAGTTGAGGTCTACCTATGTTGTCAATTACAGGCCTCTCTCATCTTTCAAAGTGGGAAAACTTGCACTGCCTTTCCCCACTGTACAAAGTTATGGCTCTTGGAAGGCGAGGAGAAAAAAAATCCTGCAGCAAGAAGGGGTTAAAAAATTCTGTGTCTTAAAGGGGTTGTCTCACTACAAGGATTGTTTTTTATAGTAAAGATCTTGCAAAAACAAGTCACTTTGCAATATATGTCCATTAACAGTGTCCTACCTATTCCAAGATATCCACTCTTGTATGAGCTGCATCAGCTCCTTAGGTCGCTATAGCTACAGACCTGTTTGATCTATCCTGATAGGCTGCCAGCACTGGTTGCTATAGCTACAGACCTGTGGCTTCTACTGCAGCCTAGTGGAAGCGAGTAAACAGACCCCTGAATTCAAAGTGAAACCAGGAAAACAGGACTGAAGCAAGATGAATCAATGTAGTGAGACAACCCCTTTAAAGCTAAACCTACAGCTTACATATTTTCATTTTAAGCGCCTAAGCCTTTATTACAAAATCTGCTTTGATGTGACAACTACACTGTGCATATACAGTCAAACATTGGTTATCTGAATAGCACAAAGTATTTAACATGTCAAATAGGCGCCGGCATTCCAGAGTAACTACTGTATATTACAGTATTAGAGCGCCACCTCCTGGAAATAAGAAAAAAACAAAGCAGAAAAGCACTGCCATAGCTGAGTGAGATTGTGTTGCAGTACTGGAAATGGATAACACTACTTTCTGCAACAAATGTAAGATAAAATGCGCTAGTTGAAACCTCCAACCTCAGGTGCTGACAGCCTGATCCCAAGCAACGATTTATCCACACAAATAGATGTTTAACCCCTTCCTGACAGCCGGTCATAATAATATGGATCTTTGATTTTTTTCCTCCTCGCCTTCCAAAAGCCATGACTTTTTTATTTTTCCATCTACATAGACATATGAGGGCTTTTTTTGTGGCACAAGATGCATTTTAATGGTGCCATTGATCATTCCATAGGATATACTGAGAAACCGCAAAAAAATTCTAAGTGAAGCGAAATGTCAAAAAAACGTACTTGCGGCATGTATGCGGGGCTTTGTTTTTATGTTTTTCACTCTTCGTTATAAATGATGTGTTGTCTATATTCTGCAGGTTGATACCAATCCGGCCATACTAAATATATAGGGTTTTAGTACAGTTAAAAAATCCAAACATTCTCTATTTCTTAAATTTGCAATGCAGAACCATTTTCTGTGGCCAGTCATTTATTTTGTTCTTCCACCTATGGACCTGAAGGTGCATTTTTTGAGGGCTGATATGTAGTTTTTATTGCCATCATTTTAGGATACATACGACTTTTTGATCACTTTTTATTCTAAGTTTTAGGGGACATGAAATAACAAAAAGTCCCACAATTTTGGCATTTGGATTTTTTCTTCTATGGTGTTCATCGTACGTTATAATTGATATCATATTGTAATAGATGCGGCAATACCAACTATGTGTGACTTTTTTATCTGTAAAATGGGGTGATTTGACTTTTTTTTTTTGTTTTTTTTTACTTTAACATCCAGTCCACCTAGGATACTTGATCACTTGCATAATCAATGCAGAAGGGTGTGCCAATAAGGCACTCTTATTACTTCCTGCCTGGGGCCCAGAAAATCTGTCTCCGGAAATGGGGCCTTTAGATTAAGACAAATGTTATGCCATAAATTTTACAACCTCTTGAAGTTTGAAATTAATGGAATGGAGAAAAAAAAGGGGGGCACCCAATTCCTTAACCCTTTATGGTGAACGCCTAAAAAGTCCTTAATGACCAGCACATTTTTTTACATTTTTGCCTCCTTGTGTTTCAACAGTCCTAACTTTTTTTTATTTTTTCAATGATGCAGTTATATGAGGCCCTGTTTTATGCGGGAGAAGTTGTACTTTTTGGGGGAATAGTTTAAATTCACTTATAAACTATTGCAGAATTGTTTTTTTTTTCTACACCATTCACATTTCATACTTAATAATGTGTTAACATCGCTAGAAACCGCAAAACCCCTATGTCGGCAGCGACATCAAAAGACGTCACTGTAGACGAATGGCCTGAAATGCCCACCGTCAAAGGACAGCAGGCGGTTGTTAAGGGGTTAAAGGAGTATTCTTGTCAGCATGTAAACTCCTATCGCTAGGATAGAGTTTATTCCTCCAGTGCTGCACCCCTTCATTCTCACAAGTGGTCTCAGAGTGATGTCATACCCTAGCCATATGCCTCGATGAGATTGTAAAATCCCTTTACTGCTTCTTGCCTCTTAGGAATTAAAAGACCACTCGGGTTTTTTCCCCTTAGTTCATTAGACAATGCTCTTAGGTGCCAGTAGTCACTATTTTTGCCTACCTGCAGCTAAATACAAGATTTCGCACTGCTGCCACTGGGTCATGTGACCTGCACTCTGAGTAGCTGAAATACACAACATGGTTTTGTGACCCGGAAGTGACTCGCTCTATGCATTCCTATGGGAGGTTCATAGTCAGTCTCATAGGAATGCATAGAGAGACTGACTTGCTGTCAGCATCAAAAGTACAATTTCTTTCAGCCAGAGTACAGGTCACATCACCCAGTACAACACAACAGCCAGAAATCCTGTATGCAGTTGCAGGGAAGCAAAATTTCTGGCACTACTGTGCACCTAAAAGTATTGACTGCTGAACTAAGGGGGGGGAACCTGGAGTGATCCTTTAAGGCTTTAAGGCAAATGGGTAAAATGTCATAGGCAGTTCTAAAGTCCATTTAGAAGGTACCATGGCAGCTCTTAGCTCAGTGTCAAAGGGCAGGAATACAGTTTGAAAGACTGGTGTAATATGGATGATGTGAAGAGAGTACATTGGCTGCATGGTGGATCGTTCACCTCACCTGGTGTCATGGAGGCTGTTGGCACTTTAATATTCTGGGTGTCCATGATGCTGCCATCAGTGTGGACTACAATGAGTGTGGCTTTCTCTGTGCTCAGACTATCTCCAATCTGAAGTGAAGCCCTCTCCGCCTGCAACATAAGTAAAGGTTATTTAAGGTTAATTACCTACTAATCCTCCCAAAATGGTAGTAACTTCAGTATTTAACCACATTACAAAGAAGATTTTCATGATCATTGGTTTACCTGAAAAGTTTTTTCGAAAAAAAAGGTGCTGTACATTTCCATAGTACAACCACTGCCAAAAATTACAGAATCCCCTTATTTACAGGGCGGTCACCTGGGTATTTTACTTTGTGGCAAATAGAAAAGTCATAGACACGAGACAAACAGTGTTTATTTGCTGCACATTCTGGCCTTTCTGTGTTTCAGTAGTCATAGCTTTTTTTTATCTTTTAAGTGACAGTTGTATGAGGACAAGTTTTATACAGGACAAAATTGTATTTTTGGGAACATGGTTTAAGTTTCCAAATAATTTACTGCGGAATTTTTTTAACATTATTTTTTTGCAGCGTGAACATCAAAAAAAGTGTTTCTGCATTTGTTTTTGGTTTTTTTACACCCTTCACATTTCACACTAAATAACCTGTTGGATTCTACAGGTTATTATGGTCATGTAGATATCTAATATGTGTAGAACTTCTTTGTGCAATGTATGCACAATAAGTTTTTTATTAAATATTTATTTTTAATATTCATTTTTTTACACTTTTTTTTTTTTTTACTTATCTTTAATCCCATAAAGGGATAACTATTTAACACAGGTTGCAGTAAGGGCAGCACACAATGGGAATGATTTATAAAAACTTTCTAACAGTAAGGCTATGTTCACACGGTGTATTTGCAGGGCGTAATTACGTCCCGCAATTACGCCGTGTGACCGGGGGCGGGAGCGGGGGAGTAAGCAGGGGGCCGGCACTTCGCCGGCCCATAGACTATCACTGCTCGCTGCGCGTATACGCCGCTAGTAATTCACATGTCAATTATCTCCCCGCCCGGCGGCTTCGCCGGGCGGGGTGAGGAGACGTAATCCATAGTGCTCTATGAAAACTGTGAATTACCGTAATGAATGGGCCGTTTTCGGCCCGTAATTGGCGCACTTCGGCGCGTAATTACGGACCGAAATACGGCCCATTTTAAGCCGTGTGAACATGCCTTAAGACTGTCTTAAGTGCCCATAGCAACCAATCAAAGCTCAGCTTTTATTTTTGAAACAGCTGTGGAGAAATGAAAGCTAAGCCCTGATTGGTTGCTATGGGCAACTAAGACAGTCTTAGGCCTCGTTCACACAGCTTATTTCGCCGCGGATTTGCCGACGGATTGACGATCGTCAATCCGTCGGCAAATCAGTCAGAAATAAGTAACAGCCCATTTTCTATTGATTTCATTAGAAAATACGGCTCGTCATTCACACGACGCGTATTTCCGTGCCGGATTGCCGCCGCGGATTGACGACGGCAATCCGGACGGAAAAACAATGTGCATGTCAATTATTTACGGACGGATTCACCACCTACAATGATTGGAGATGGTGACTCCGTCGGGAAATGAGTTACAAATACATGCCACACTTAGTGGCACTTATTTGCAACTGATTTTCAACTGATTTCAGAACGTATTTACATAGCCTTACTGTTAGACAGTTTTGATAAATCAGGCCCAATGTGCCCAGACCACAGGCTTGCTATACAGACAGTCCTGGGGCTACTCTAGGTCCCCAGGGCTGACTGTACAGATATTCCCTGGGGTCCATTAGGTCATCTGGGTCCCGATGATCAGAGGGAGCAGGGGAATGCCCTTTGATTATGCCGCAGTCAAGGACTGTGGCAATTAAAGGGTTAATCGTTGGGGGATCAGAGGCTTCCTCCACTCCCCGACGTTTACAGAGACTGCTCTAGGAGTGGAGCTGTTAACTACAGCTCCGTTCCTGGTGCAGCTACGGTGCTGGAAGCAGCAAAATCCCTCTGTCGGCAGTGACATCTTTTGGCGTTGCTGCAGACAGACAACCTGCACTGCCCACCATCAGAAGTTGGGAGGCGGTCGTTAAGGGGTTAATGGCAAATGTTTTTCCAGATCAAGAATCCTCCCCAAAAAAGAAACAATCAGTCACTACATTTTGTTGAAGATGAACACAGAAAGTGTTCAGAAACGATCCTGCTTATCGGGCGCACGCTCTTAGAAGTACTCCAACGCTGAACCACATGGGACGCCGAAGTGTTGGAACCTGCCCGAGCTGCAGCTCTCTCTCTGTAGCCCTTACCGGGAAGCGCTTTATCCAGCTGTACGGAATAGTACAGCTCCGCAAGGTGAGCAATATCCTAATGTGCAATTTATAAAATACCTACGGAGTTTCACTGTGGTTGCGCTCTGTTTTCTTCTTATGTTTTTCTACTCGTATTGGAGTTGATCCTTATCACGACAATAGAGTGAGCCTATTCAGATACAGTCACTACGTTGTTACTCCTCAGTCCTAATAACGTCTGAATTCTTTGAGACATGATGTCACTTTGCAATTTATGTCCATTAACAGTGTCCTAACTATTCTGAAAGATCCCCTCTTGTATGGGCTGCATCAGCTCCTCAGGTCCACAGACCTGTTCAATCTCTCGTGATAAGCTGCCGCCTCAGGTCGCTATAGCTACAGACCTGGCTTCCACTGCAGCCTAGTAGAAGTCAGTAAACACGCCCCTGAATTCAAAATGAAACCAAGAAAACAAGACTGAGGTAAGATGAATTAACGTAGTGAGACAACCCCTTTAAGCTGCTTCCACCTGTCTCGAAGTGCGATGACAAACCAGCTTTGCAGGAAAAGGACTTGTCATGGAGCAGTTTCTAATTTACACCTTAAATTTTTAAACAAAGTCAGAATATTTAGATATTTATGAAACATTGTTTTGTGTCCTATTTGTGATTTGCGTGATTGTTATAAAATATAATTAGATTGTAAGCCCTCGCGGGCAGGGTCCTCTTTCCTCTCTGTTTCAGTTACAAGTCATTTTTGTCACCATTGTAATTGTTCCACATTTGTTATGTATGTAATTCCCCTTAAATGTACAGCGCCCTGGAATCAATGGCGCTCTAAAATAAATAATAATAATAATAATAATAATAAAGCGGGGTGACCATCCTCCATGTGTGCGAATTCCATCATTTTTGCCAGGGGTTGTGACTGACATTTGTGTTGCACGATAGAGTTTGATGGATGTGAATGTACTGCTTACCCCCACCCACATACAGTGATTGACAATTTGCTCTGTACACACATTGATGCAGGGAAAGCTGTCAATCACTGTATCTGGGCGTTGTAAGCAGGACTCCCACTGTCTTTTAAGGAGTCCTGTCAGGATTTTCTTTGTTTTTTCGCAGAAATCCTGCTCCATATAATCCTATATCACAGAACTCAGCTCCTCTCCCTCTATCACATCCTTCTCTAAGATAGGGCAGAATAATCTGCGGTAGGTTCACTTTAAAGGGGTTTTCTCACCATGCTGTTTCAGAGCCACAAGCAGTTTCAGATTAATGCTTCCTGTCTCTTCCTGGTGAGGCTGTGGGTGGTTCTATAACAGTGATTAGTAAATCAGCTCCATATACACAGCTCTTTTAATTACACTGACATGAGAGAAGTAGATGTTATCTATACAGCAGAGAGCTTCAGAGCTCAAATTAAACAAGTAATTAACCTTTGTTTATTAGCGATAACACACTCTTTTCTCAAGCTACCTGCATCCTGTGTGCCACCTGTGGAGTTGTCACTCCCTGCTCTCAGGTAAGACAAAGAGCAGAGAGAAGGGGAGAGCAGGATGGTAACCAGAGAAACCTGTGTGCTCTCAGAGCACATAAAATCTCTTATCTCCTCTACAAAGCAAAATAAACAAAGCAATGTATCTGGAAAAAGTCTTCACTTACTGTTTCCTGCATGTTGAAAGTTAATCTTTTGTAGTGAGAAAACCCCTTTAAGTGCTGCATCAAATTCAGAGTTTTCAAGCTCTCTGTGCTTCTATCATATTTACAACATAGGCTAGATGCATGAATCCCAAAAATTATTTGTAGCTTTGGTACATCCTGCATTTTGTGGTGTTTTGTGCCAAATGTTCCCCATTACTTCAATAGAAACAAATTAACATTTACACTACTCACAAAAAGTTAGGAATATTTCAGGATGAACATAAAATTTGTTGATTTTTTTTTTTTTAAATTAACTAAATGAGACCATCTCTTAATTTTAGAATGCACACGTCCAACTGTTCAATGTCTCAGTACTTTTTGCACAATTTGCTGACTTCTAACAAGGAGCTTAATGGCAAAATTCCCAACAGGTGTTTGATCCTTAAATCGCCCAATACATTTAGAGGGATCAATTTGAATTGGGATTTAAACAGTTCTCCTCATCATGCTTACATCACCATTGCGAGGCTTCAAGCAGAATGCTCTCAAACGGAAGTGGCCACTGAGCTTAGAGTGTCACCAGTAGGTTGCAACTTAGATACAGAGAGACTGGAAGAGTCACAGAAAGGCAAAGAAGTGGACGTCCTTTGGCTCCATCACCAACTGATGACTACTTCATTGTAAACAATGCCCTACAGAACTGGATGATGAATGCCACACAACTCCAGGCACATTTAAGGGAGGTGAGAGGCAATTAAGTGTCATAGCCGAACATTCGTAACTGTTTATATCAGTGTGATCTGCATGCTGGGTGACCAGCGCTGGTTGTGAATTTTATGTTCATCCTCAAATTTCAATCAAAAGCCAAATATTCCTAACTTCTTGTGAGTCCTGTACGTGTATTTTGTACATTAAACAGGGAACATGTATTCTTGAAATAACAAATCACAGTTACTCAATTTGGTTTGACAGCTTACAGCAGTAGAAACCTTTCCATCGCTTCAGTGTAGACCAAGAAAAGCTAAACACGGACCACTTCACCCCATTATCCTATGCTTCAAACAAACGGAGATAAGGGAACCTTCATACTGATTCTGGCACTGATTAAGTGCTAAATCTGCCATATATTGTTTCTAATCGAAAATCTGCATCACTGTGCACACAACGCTACTTTTCCTTGCTGCTGATTTCGTTCCATTACTGAAAAGGAACTGACATGTCAAGTCTTCAGACGGATTCTGCACTGAATCCCCACATAGTACATGGAGGCTAGAAATCTACCTTTGAAATCAGTGTCAAAACAGCACTGTGAACTTACCCCATCTGTGCTTTTCAGGAGCAAGCAGATGTTAATCAAACAATCAGCAAGGCTCCATTCACATCACATTTTGGCCCCCATCAGTGGTTTCCCTTGAAAACCTTAAAAAGGTATCCACCATATATGGCTGCGGGGGCGAGCCATAACCATGGACATCTTCAAGGCAAATCTAGTCTTTTTTTGACAAGGTTTAATTTACAGTGGGTTGCAAAAGTCTTCATACCTCTTGAACTGTCCCTCATTTTTCAATGTTACAGCCACAAACTTCATTGTATTTCATTGATATTTTATGTGATAGAGCAACACAAAGTAGCAAATATTTGTGAAGTGTAAAGAAAATGATAAGCGCTTTTGTGCATATGTAATCAGCCCCTCTGAGTCAATACTTTGTAGGACCACCTTTAGCTACTATGACAGCTGCAGCCTGTTGGGGGATGTCTCTAACAGCTTTGCACATCTAGAGGCTGGATTTTTTGCCCATTTTTCTATGCAAAATAGCTCTAGCTCAGTCAGATTGGTGACCCTGGGCCTCTTGACTGCTTCTCTAATGTGCTATCCTTGTATGGGCTGTCAGTTTATGTTGACAGCCATGTCTTGGTAGGTTAGCAGTTGTGCTGTACTCCTTCCATTTAGGGGTGATGGACTGAACAGATGTTCAGAGCTTGGACTATTGTTTTAAGACCTAACCCTGCAGTACACTTTGGCACAATTTTATCCCTGAGCTGTCTGGTGTGTTCCTTGGTTTTCATGATGCTGCTTGTTCACTAATGTTCTCTAAGGACATGTCCCCACAGCAAGGGTTTTTAGACGGTTTTGCAGATGGTTTGCGGTTTTAGAAACCGTCTGAAAACCTGCAAGCAACGCTCCCCCATAGACCTCAATAGAAAAACCATTCAGCAGTCCCCACTGAACTGCTTTTCCTCTGGGCGGTTTTTCACACCGCTGGCAGTCCGAAAAACAACATGTCCATTCTTCCGACTGGTTTCCAGACTGAAAATTAACATTAGAGTAAATGTAAACTGCTCAGAAAGTGAGTGAGTGGTCTTTAGCCCAGTTTTTTTGGGCGGTTTTCGTTTATTGCAAAAAAAAAAAAAAAGTGAAGAATGTTCCCACCTATAGTGGGTGTTTTTTTTTTTTTTTTTTTTTTAACACAGGAAGGTCCTGCAAAGTACTTCAGTGTGAACGAGAGTCTATAAATCCTCTTTTTAGCCTAAACTAACCAAATGTTTATGCTGTTAACATGCTCATGTGCTTAAAGTAAAAGTGAAAAAGTTGGCCTTTGTTCATCATTGTTAAATTGTGAAGAAAAAAAAAAAACACATGATTTCTTGCACCAATCAGGAATACTTTTGCACTCGGTACACTTTTCTGCTTCAAAACCGAAAACCGTCCGTAAAACTGTCCAAAAAACCCTTGCCGTGGGGATAAGGCCTATGGGTGCTTTCACAAATTGCAGTTTTAACTGCACTGCAATTTAACTGCCTTTATTACCAGCAAGCTTCTTTTAGTTATCTAAACTGTTTGGAACGCTGTTTCAAGTGAGTGATCAATTACTGTGTTTGAAGTCATGCGGATTTCAAATACAATAATCGATTACTCATTTTCCAAACAGTTTAGACAACTGAAAGAAGTTTGCTGGCACCACAAAGCACCCTTTCAACCCTCTGAGGCCTTTAGGGTATGTTCACACGGCTTAATTGCGGGGCATACAGTACAGCAATTAAGCCGGGTCTTCAGGAGTCACGCTGATCGTCACGTACTCCCGCGGCGCGGGAGGGCCGGCAGCACGCCAGCCCCATAGACATGCATTATCTCCCCGCGCATACAATACGATCGTATTGTATGCGCGGGGAGAGGAGGCGTAATCTATAGTTCTCTATGAGAACTGTGGATTACCGTAATGATTGTGGCGCATTTCGCTTGTATTAGAGCGCAGTATGCTCGCAATACATGGCGAAATGCGTCACAAAATAAGCCGTGTGAACATAGCCTTACAAAACAGCTGTAGTTTTACCGAGTATAAATTGAATACAGATGTACTGTACTAATAAGGTGACTTCTAGAGGCGACTGGTCACACTGGATTTTATTTAGGGGTGTCAAAGTACAGAGGGGCTGAATACATATGCACACCAAACTTCTGTTTTTTAATTAGCAAAATTTGGAAAAGCACCTATCATTTTCTTAACACTTCACAAATACTTGCCAATTTGTGTTGCTCTATCACATAAAATATCAATCAAATACATTGAAGTTTGTGATTATGAGGAACTAAAAATGAGGAACAGTTCAAGGGGTATTAATATTTTTACAACCTACTGTATACTAGAAATTTGTATGATTTGCTAGAATATAAAAAATACATATAAACTATATAAAGTGGACAATCGCTTTAGGGCAGATATGATCAGGAAATAGAGCAAACAATCCCCAAAAAAGACTATACTCGCCCCCATAGAATTCTGAGGCTCTGCTGCAGGTTCGGATTGGGCCGCCGGGGGAATTGGTGAATCCCCCGGTGGGCCCCCCCCCTCCCCCCCCGAGCCGCTGTAGGCCCCGGAGGCAGTGCCATCGCTCAGAGACCGGCCCGGGAGTTGGGGACTAATGTCCCCGGCTCCCGGGGCTGCGCGGTGTCAGCGGAGCACAGCGCCACTAGCGCTGCGCTCCGCTGATCTCTCTGGCAGGCTGAGGGTGTTAGGCCTTCAGCCTGCCGGGCGCCGGCCCCTACTACATCACCGCGCCGCCTATGCCGGGCGGCAGGAGCCGGCGGGGAGATCGGAGCGGCCGGGAGCGGGAGCCGGAGCGAGGTAAGTGGCTGTTTGTTTTTTTAACTACCAAAAGGGGCCCTGGCTACCTAAAAGGGGGGCCCTGACTAATGGAAGGGGGCCCTGGCTACCTAAAAGGGAGCCCTGGCTACCTAAAAGGGGGTCCATGGCTACCTAAAAGGGGGGCCCTGACTAATGGAAGGGGGCTCTGGCTACCTAAAAGGGGGGCCCTGACTTATGGAAAGGGGCCCTGGCTACCTAAAAGGGGGCCCTGACTACCTAAAAGGGGGCCCTGACTAATGGAAGGGGGCCCTGGCTACCTAAAAGGGGGCCCTGACTAATGGAAAGGGGGCCCTGGCTACCTAAAGGGGGCCCTGACTAATGGAAGGGGGCCATAACTACCTACAGGGAGCCCTAACTACCTAAAAGGGGCCCTGACTACCTAAAAACTAAAGGGGGCCCTGACTTCCTGCACACTACCTAAAGGAGGTCCCTAACTGCCTGTCTACCTGGTTAATATAATTGAGCAGGGCAGCAGCCCATAGTTGTAGCATTATCTCCAGGGACTTAGTCCTCTCCCCACCCTCCAACCCCTTAGGATACTAGGCCTCTAAGTTATGGCTTGTACCCGCTCTCCCACCCCTGGGAAGTTTGTACAGAGGTGGGAATAGGTAAAGAGATGCTGGAAAATTGGGGATTCTAAGATATTTGTGTGTAATTTCTGCAGGGATGAGTTGTGGCCGGGACAAGTCCTCATGGCGGTGTGGAATGGATGCAGAAGAAAAGGGAATAAGAACGACTCATGAAAGAAGAGAACGACTCCTCAGATATGACGTCTCCGGTGAGTCCCTGATGTCAGGGGTTATTTTACTTCTATATTGGATCAACTCTGTATTCACTGTAATGGGATGTGACCTAAGCTGGTGTCAGACCTCTATGTGGTCTCTATATGGCGGTGTTGTAGGTTATATCTGAGCTGGTATCTGATCTCTATGTGGTCTCTATATGGCGGTTTGTTGTAGGTTATATCTGAGCTGTGTTCTGACCTCTATATGGTCTCTATATGGCGGTGTTGTAGGTTATACCTGAGCTGGTATCTGACCTCTATGTGGTCTCTATATGGTGGTGTTGTAGGTTATACCTGAGCTGGTGTCTGACCTCTATGTGGTCTCTATATGGTTGTGTTGTAGGTTATACCTGAGCTGGTGTCTGACCACTATGTGGTCTCTATATGGCGGTGTTGTAGGTTATACCTGAGCTGGTGTGTGACCACTATGTGGTCTCTATATGGAGGTGTTGTAGGTTATACCTGAGCTGGTGTCTGACCACTATGTGGTCTCTATATGGTGGTGTTTTAGGTTATACCTGAGCTGGTGTCTGACCTCTATGTGGTCTCTATATGGCGGTGTTGTAGGTTATACCTGAGCTGGTGTCTGACCACTATGTGGTCTCTATATGGCAGTGTTGTAGGTTATACCTGAGCTGGTGTCTGACCACTATGTGGTCTCTATATGGCGGTGTTGTAGGTTATACCTGAGCTGGTGTCTGACCACTATGTGGTCTCTATATGGCGGTGTTGTAGGTTATATCAGTGCGAGTATAGTGGCAGTGTACATGTGTTCATGATTGTAAGAGTGAGGGAACACCTGACCCTGTGATAGGAGTTACACTTCTACTTTCTTGCTGCTGTTTATTTTAGAAGGTGGTGAGGTGCGTGACCAAGGGAAACATGGAGGGGATATTGTATGTGGGTGAAGGGGATATTGTATGTGGTGGAGGGGGATATTGTATGTGGGTGGAGGGGATATTGTATGTGGGTGGGTGGGGGATATGGATGGAGCTACTTAGCCCTGTGTCTATGATATGTTAGACTGACAAATGTGTGAGATACAGATATGTGACTCTCTTGCTATTGTACTACACATTACAGTTCTGTTCTGCACACTGTATTATGTGGTAAAATGGGCGCATTTATGTCCGAGAGGCCGGTAATATTTTCATGTACAGTATGGTGGGCCCTCCAAGATCAACTCCCCTGTGGGCCCCAGACCCCCCAGTCCGACACTGCTCTGCCACTGTATATGTCGAGATACCTTTTTCTAACAGATACCACTGGTGGAGGCCATAAAATGTAATGGTGATAGGGAACAAGGGATTTTTTTCAGTTTAGTTTCTTCTCATTTCGTTGTAGATTCCATATTTACTTCCAATATCAAATACTCACAAGGACATGATCTGACAGGGAGGCTGTACTTGCCACCGAAGTGGTGAAAACATTCTCTCCAGGGGCGCCAACACTGGACACTGTGACTTCTGTAGAGTAAAACAGGCAATACAAGTCATATAACTCACCTTACTTGACACCCAATCACATAGTAGAGGCGTCATCAATTGGTGGTAAGCCAGCATGGTGAACCATATGTAACTATGCAACTAGCACCCTTTACATAGCAGTATCTATATACAATTGTAATACCAGCAATCACCCCCTCATGGATATGAGGCGTGCGAGTGGTTGTCTTATCGGTACTTTTGCATTTGTGCAATCTCCCCTTGTATTGACATACTGGTATGAACAGATACTTATCCAATGTGCAGTTTTTTATTATTCATTTGCACCCTTAGTGGATGGGTGTGTGAGCAACTGCTCATTAGTTATCTGCACCTCACAGCTAATGATAGGAAAACCCCTTTAAAGTTAACCTGTCACATTGAACATGATATCTGATCTGCTGGTAACATGTTGTAGAGCAGGAGAAGCTGAGTAGATTTATATATTGTTCTGTGGGGAAAGGTTCAGCAGAACTTGTATTTTATTCATGTAAAGCCCTGCTCATTCTGAGTTAAGGAGTCCAGTGGGCGGTGTTATCAGTGATTGACAGCTATCTCTGTATGCCCATTCATACATGAAAGGTTGTCAATCAATGATAACACCGCCCATTGGGACTTAAATGGGTTTTCTTACTACAATGATTAGCTTTTAACATGTAGGGACAGATCATTGAAAAAATTTTCTCAATATATTGCTTTGTTGATTTTGCTTTGGTCAGGAGATAAAGAAGATTGTATCTCCTCTTAGAGCGCAAAATGTTCTCAGATTACGACCACCTCTCTCCCCACCTCTCCATGCCGTCAGTCACTCAGTCCATGCATGGCGAGTCACCTCCTGCAATCTTCTCTAGCTACGCACTTTGAAAGCTGCTCATTTAGCTAAGTAAACACTATTTAGAGCTTTGCAGCCTGTGTAATACACTGACATGAGTGCAAGTGTAACCAGGGCTGTGGAGTCGGAGTCGTGGAGTCGGTACCTATTTTGCAGGAGTCAGAGTCGGAGTCGTCATAAAATAGATCGACTCTGACTCCCAAAATATATAATAAGTTGGTCCAGTTAGTTCGATGCAAAGAGCAAGAGGAATTGGGTCCGGCCAGTGCTACTGCTCCCATATCTTCAGCCTCATCACATGAGGAGTGTAATCGATGACATGGAGCAGGCAAAGCGCTGCCCTAGGGGAAAAAAATCCCCTCCCAGGGCAAACAGATTTCAGCAAAATTTTTCACCTGTTCTCAAAGAAGTAGAAGAGTTCAACCATTCATCAAAACTGACTGTGGCTGAGGTAATTCCTTTATACCCTGACATTGTTAGAGATGTTGCCCCTGTGGTCACCGCTTCGCCCCAACCCAAGTTAGTGTTGAGAGGCCGTTCTCTAGCCTGGAAATAATGAGATCAGATGTGAGGTCATGTATGCAGGATCTGATGGAGGCAATACTATTTCTCAGAATAAATTCAGAGACTCCACAAATGTTCCTGCAGTGTTTTGCATATTGACAATTTTTTTTTGTCCTAAAGTCATATCCAATAAATTTTATTTTACACTGACAACAAAAGGTAACAATGTTTTGAACTTTTGATTTTT